>JAUTBQ010221560.1:0-20744 GCA_032361185.1 Lepetodrilus ovalis | reverse complement strand
ATCAAGAGATTTTAAAACATGATTGGCACACAAAAAACAGTTTTATCGACCATATCGTTGATGATAGTGTAACTCTTGAAAGCTTTGGTGGAAGCGACTTTTCTGAATATGGCGACTTTGCAAATCAACCGTTTGAGATAGTAAAGGCAAAAGATGAACAAGTAGACTTTAAAAGAGAAGGTGGAGTTTTTATAGAAGGGACTAAACACCCAGTAACTTTAGAAAAACTTTTTCTTGTGAATGACGATAAAATCAACTTTGAGATAAACATAGAAAGCTCTTTTAGCGACAATCTTTACTATCTGCAAGAACACAATCTTCACTTTGCAAACCTCAAAGATATAACCATAAACTCAGAAACTTTTGACAAGAGTTTGGAGATAAAAGATAGCTACAAGTTAGAGATTTACGACAGTTACACAGATAAAACAGTTTCATTTCGGTTTACTCAAAAGATAGATATATTTATAACTAGGCTCGATACACTTAGCCAAAGTGAAGCTGGATTTGACTTGACAAACCAAGGGCTTAGTATAGGATTTAAGTTCTCTTTAGAGCCAAAAATAGCCATCAATGGGCAAGTAGAGGTGCGATGATGTCAACCATAAGATACTGCAAACTAAGAGATTCAGATGTTATCATCTCGCCAAAAAGACTTCATCGTCCTACACAGTTTGACATGCCAACAGACCACTACACCATAGATGAGTGTCCGTTTGAAGCAGGAAGCGAAGATGCCACACCTAACGAGATATTTTCCATCAAAGATAGTGATGGAAACTGGCTTACTAGAGTTGTCCCAAATCTTTACAATGCTCTTGATATTGGTAAAGAAAAAGAATCAAAAAGAGAGGGTTTTTTCACATACAAAACTTCTTTTGGAGCTCATGAAGTCATCATCGAAACACCTTCTCATGATAAAACAGCAGACAAATACACACTTGAAACTTGGGAAAACTACCTAAAAACTATAAACCATCGTTTGGAAGATTTGAGCCAAGATAGCCGTTTGGAGTATATTCAAGTTTTTAAAAACCACGGCTCAAAAGCAGGAGCAACACTAAGACACCCACACTCACAAATCATCGCTACGGGGTTTGTTCCAAGTGAAGTAAAAAGAGAGTTAAAAAACCAACAAGAGTATTTTGACAAGCACGGCAGAAGTTTAGTTTTAGATTTAGCTCATGAGGAACTGAGACTTGGGAAAAGGGTTATCTATGAAAACAACTCATTTGTGGCTTACACTCCTTATGCTTCGCTCTACCCTTTTGAGATGATGATTTCTCCCAAAGAACAGATAAGCAGTATGAGTGAGTTAAACCAAACAAAGCTTCATGAGTTAGCACAAACCATGCAACATGTTTATAAAAAGCTATACGGAGTTCTTGGGGATTTTCACTACAATATGCTCTTTAAAAATCCTCCAAAACAAAACGATAGTCACACTTTTTATATACAAATCATACCTCGTATCTACATGTTAGCTGGGTTTGAGTTAGCAAGTGGCATGAGGATAAACCCAGTTACTCCAGAAGTAGCATCAGAAAAATTAAAGGACATTTCATGAAGATATTGTTTGTTTCCAGTGAGATATTTCCATTTGCAAAAAGTGGGGGTTTGGGCGATGTAGCTTCAAGCTTACCAAAGGCTCTTAAAAACCATAGCGATATACTCTCTATCATGCCTCTTTATGGCTCGATAGATAGAGACAAACATGGCATAACAAGTACAGGTTTGTTATACGATTTTTCTATCAACGGAACAGAGTATATCTTTGAAGTTTTCAAAAGTGGCGATACCCTCTTTTTAGCTGAAAACAACGGACTTTTCACACGAAAAGAGATGTACGGCGACTATGATGACAATGACATCCGTTTTGGTGTTTTTTGTTATGCAGTTTTAGAGTATATCAAAGCTTCTAACCAAAACTTTGACATCTTGCATATCAACGATTGGCAGAGTGCTTTGATAGCTCTTTTGGTCAAAGAAAAGTACAAACTTGACTCCAAAGTAGTTTTTACTATCCATAACCTAGCTTATCAAGGTATCTTTCCAAAAGAGAGCATAGAGAGATTAGACCTCAGCTGGGAGCAGTTTACAGCTTCTAAACTAGAGTATCATGACTCCATCAACCTTTTAAAATCTGCCATCGTTTACAGTGATGTTTTCACAACCGTAAGCCCAACTTATGCCGATGAGATACAAACACGAGAGTTTGGATGTGACTTAGAACAACTCATACAAGACAACGAATACAAACTAAAAGGTATCTTAAACGGTGTCGATTATAGTGAGTTTAACCCAGCCGTGGATACAAACTTAACAAAAAACTACGATAAAGATGACTTGACAAACAAAAGAGCCATCAAAGAGGAACTTTTAAACTCTCTTGGTTTGGAGGGTGTGGATAAACCTCTATTTATCTTTATCGGAAGATTTACAGCACAAAAAGGGATAGACCAAATCTTAGAATCTCTAAACACTCTATCTTCATATCCGATAAACATCGTCATCTTAGGTTCAGGCGAAAAGCACTACAACGACTGGTTTTCAGCCCTTCAGGGAGTTCACAAAAACATCTCCATAACCATAGGATATAACGAAGCCTTAGCAAGAAGCATCTATGCAAGTGCCGACTTTTTATACATGCCAAGCCAATACGAACCATGTGGCTTAAACCAGATGATAGCGATGAAATACGGAGCCATGCCCATAGTCCAATCAGTAGGAGGACTAAAAGATAGTGTAACTGACTTTGAAGATAAGTTTTCAGACACTACGGGCAGAGGTTTAACGATGAAAGACCCAACTGTTCAAACCTTCATCAATGCCACAAACAGAGCCTTATATCTCTACAACGACAAAGAAAAGTTTGACCAGATGATACAACACAACATGTCGGTTGACTTCTCATGGGATGAAAAAAGCAAAGAGTATCTTTCTTTGTTTACTGACTTAAAAGATGGTTGGCTTCCTGAAAGAGCCATCAAAAAGTATGAAATCCCACACTACTACAACATCAACACACTAAAAGCCCTGCCTGTTGATGCAAACACACTTTACAGTTATTGGGAGATTACCCCTGCTCTTTTGGAGGGTCATCAACTTTCGATAAATCAACTTCAACTCAAAGCTTTTGTAGATGAGATAGAGGTTGAGAGTGTTTCAGTTTACGATAGAGTAGGAAGTCACTACTTTTACCCTGAGATGGACTTTAAACCAGTTAAGACAAAGTTAGGTTTTATAAGAGAAGATGGAGTTTTTATAACTCTGCTAGAATCAAACACTTTCATCGCTCCAAATGCAAAAGTGATAAAAAGTGACAACATCATCTGGAGAAACATCACAACCGATATGCTAAACCAAAAAGGTGCAAAATTTATGAGCGACATCTACTACGAAGTGCAAGATTCTCTAAACTCCACAGCTATCTTAAAAAGAAAACAACTTCAAGAGTTAGCAAACAAAGAACAACGAGCCATCTCATCAGCACAACTTACACGAAAAGAAGGAGCTTAATATGACACAAGGTTACTGGATACCCGTACTTCACTCGCATCTTCCTTTTGTAAAACACCCAGAATATGAGTATTTTTTAGAGGAGCAGTGGCTTTTTGAAGCGATAGACGAATGTTACATACCACTTTTGAAAAACTTAAAAAAACTGGTTGATGAAGGGGTTGATTTTAGGCTTACCACTTCTGTAACTCCACCCCTTGCAGAGATGTTAAAAGATGAACTGTTGATGCAAAAATACGGCAGACACTTAGACACCATGATAAAGCTAGGAAACAAAGAGATAGAGCGAACCAAACAGACAAGCCCTGAAGAGCAAAAACTAGCACACTTTTACAAAGATAGATATGTCTGGATAAAAGAGTTCTTCACAGGCTTTTTAAAAGGAAATGTCCTAAACGGTTACAAATACTTCGCCCAGCTTGGAAAACTAGAAATCATCACATGTGGAGCCACTCATGGATACCTCCCTATACTTTCAGTAAACGAAAAAGCAGTTGAAGCACAGATAAGCATAGCAGTAGAGTCACACAAAGAGAACTTTGGAGTTTACCCAAATGGCATCTGGCTTCCTGAGTGTGCCTACTTTGATGGCTTAGATAAAGTGTTAGCAAAGTACAACATCAAGTTCTTTTTTGGAGATTCGCACACCCTCATCTGTGCCAATCCAACAGCCCAAAACTCGGTATTTTCTCCGATATACACACCTGAAAATGTAGCTGTTTTCTCAAGAGACCCACAAAGCAGTAAAAAAGTTTGGAGTTCCAAAGAGGGTTATCCTGGGGATTTTAACTATCGTGACTTTTATAGAGACATCGGTTATGATTTGGATTATGAGTATATCAAGGATTTTATCTCACCTGATGGAACGAGAGTTTTTACAGGATTTAAATACAGAAAAGTAACAGGCGACACAGACGACAAAGGCTTTTATGACCCACAAATAGCCCACAGCAAAACCCAAGAACATGCACAAAACTTCGCTCAGGAGAGAACTGAACAACTAAAAGAGATAGCTCCACAGATGGACAGACCTCCGATGTTAGTTTCCCCTTATGATGCTGAACTTTTCGGACACTGGTGGTTTGAGGGAACAGACTTTTTATACTACCTTTTCAAAGAGATAGATGCACAAAAAACTTTCACAGTAGCCACACCGATGGAGTACCTACAAGAAAACCCAACCAACCAAGTTACCATCCCAACCCCATCTTCATGGGGAGATGAGGGGTATTATCAAGTTTGGCTAAACAAAGAAAACGACTGGATTTACAGACACCTGCACTTTATGGCTGATTCTATGCAAAGCTTAGCCACAAAACACCAAAACGAACAAGACCCTATCAAAGTAAGAGTGCTAAACCAACTCCTACGAGAACTCCTCCTTGGACAAAGTAGCGACTGGGCATTTTTGATAACAACTGAAACTGCCATAGAATACAGTGAGAGAAGAACAAAAGAGCATGTGCATAACTTTTTAGAGCTTACAAAGATGCTTGAAGGAGATGTAGATATGCATCTTTTGGAGTGGTTAGAGCAGAAGAACTCTATCTTTCAGGGGGTTGATTTTAGAGTGTTTGTGTGAGGTATAGTTCATTATAAATCGAGCCTCAACTTCTTTTATAGTGGATACATATTACATCTAAAATAAAGAAATCCACTATATACACACTAGTATCATGATACTAGTGGCTTAGATTAAAAGTTCCCCCTCATTTAACTATATTTATTTTTACTTAGCAAGACTATTAACTCTTCATATCTTTTTTTTGTTTCCTCTGACTTCTCCATATTTTTTTTCATACTTTCTAACTTATCTACCGTATCTTGAAGAAGTTTTGGTAAAAAATCTTTTTTTGATTTTTTTAGTATAGCTATAATATCTCTTGTTTGAATTTCTATCTCTTTTTCAATATCAATTAAAATAAGATCTAACACTTTTCTTATTTCACTTCTTAAGTTGTTTATTTCACCATCTTTAACCTCAGATGATGAAAAATTATTTCTTATAGTATTTATATGAAGAGATGTGTCAATCTCGATATTTGGTATTGAAATACGATTAACAGAGTTTTTTAATGTATCTACTATTGTGCTTGGATCAAAGTCATCATCTTCTACATCAAACAATCCTAGAACATGTTGCATAATATCTTTTTTAAATTTTGCTAAATCTATGATATGTTCAACAGTTTTAAAAATATTTGTTTCACTATCTCTTACAAAATCTTCAAGTTGCCCTATAGCCTCATGCACATCTACATATTTGTAATTAATCGTTTTTGTTCTACTCTCTCTACCCCAATCATCATTAAGCCAGTTAGTAAAACTATTTGATACTACACTATAAGATTCAGTTTCACTAGCATGTTGTACACGAATATTTCTTGCATTTTTTGTTTCATTTTTTAATGATTGTCTCAGTGAAGCAAATTTTTTTTCTATTTCAATTTGATAACTTTCAAAAACATTATCTATTTTTAATTTGCCTTTATCTATATTTTTCTTGATATTTTTTTGCTTTTTTGCTAATGATGCTATATCATTACTTTGTAACATATCAAGGTCATTTTTTACATTTTCTATAAGGCTTTTTTTGAGTTCCTGCATTTGTTGCTTCACTCCCTCTTCTACATTTGCCAATCCACTTTTTAATATCTCATCTTTTTTAGATGTTACTTCATATATCTTTTCTTGTACCCCTTCAATATTTGCAATAAATAATAAATCATCTTTACTAAACTTATCACCATACATACTGTTTAAATTTGTCAATGTATGTTGTTCTTCTTCTGATAAATTGTCTAAATTTGTAGCTATGTTATAACACATAGCAGATATAAAAATAGGTGGTAATGCCTTCCATAGGTTCTCTCCTAAAGTACCATTTTCATTTGAATTTATTATTTTTGATATATCTTCTTTAGCTCTTTTTTCATACTTATATTTTAATGTTTTAATTAAATCTTCTGTATTTTCATAGTCATTATATGTATCAAGCATAGCACTATCAAACAATGAACCAACAATATATATATTTTCAACACCTTTTTTAGGTATATTTTGGGCTAATAATCCCATATCATTTTGATCTAAAAATTGAGAACTTAAAGATAGAAAAAATACAACATCACACTCCCCTATGAAATCTTGAGTAACTCTTCCTCGTGATATAACAGGATCATTTGTTCCAGGTGTATCAATAATCTCTATATCTTTTATCGAGTCTATATCAACACCTAACTCCAAAGATTTTACTATAGGAGTATATTTACCATCTGCTCCAACATAATCTTCTAGTTTATCCAATAAATCTTCGATGTTTTCTACATCTGATATAGTCTGTTGTTTCCCTAAAAATGATAATATATCTAGTTTTTCTGCCTTTTCATATATCTCCAAACATGCTTTTTCTTCTTCTGTCACTTCACCTATAAAATCACTATTTACTTGATTTTTTTTAGTTTCTAATGCTTGTTTTTCAATACTATCCCAGTCTATAATAGAATAAAACTCTAACTTTGCATAAGGTTTTGGAGCATACCTTATCTTAGTCAATGCTGCGGTCATAGGTGTTGCACCTTTTGGAAGTATATCACGACCATCAAATAGCAAGGCATTTAAAAAAGATGATTTACCTCTTTTTATTTGCCCTATGATACCTATCTTTAAAAGTCTATTTTCATCTTTTTTTGACTTATAATCTTTGAGATATATAGCTTTTATTTTTTCAAAACTTGAAAATTTTCCCTTTGATATTAAATCTTTAAAAGGTTCTATATTACTAATGTCTTTATCTATGGTTTTTATTATCTCATGTTCTACCATGATATGCTCTCTGTAGTTTTATAACTAAATCATTTGTCTTTTTCCAAACTATTTTAGTTAAGTATTTAATGCGATTCCAACTAACACTAACATCTGAAATAAAGAGGTCTAGACATCTTTTATAGATATGTTCCTCATTGTTTTTTATAGCCAATATATATTTAATAAATAGATTCGTAGTTTCTTTATTGTCCGAGATATTGACTAGGAACTCCCTAGTACCTTCAGGTAGGGTATTTTCTTCCATCAAAAATATAACTTCAATTATATACAGTGAATGATACTTTTTTAGAAATGAAAAAATATCATGAAATTCAACTTCATACGGTTCTTCTAACATACTAAACAATTCCTCTTTTACATCAGTACAATCTAGAAGATCTATAATTTTACTCAATTTTTCTTTTTTATGAAGCGTTATATTTTTACTTAATATGATAAAAATAGCAATAGCCTTAAGATAAATTATTTTAGATTCGAAATCCCAGTGATTTAGAGGGTGTTCCGTTATACTAGAATCCTCACAATATAAAGTATCTATAACTGTAGTTACATTCTCCATGAAAGAAGTATTTAATTTTATAATATCTTTGTCTCTTTTAAGCATCTACTTTCTCCTTCTTTGTAATAATACATTTTTTTGTATCTATGATTTGAACAAGCACCTTGTCCTCTTTATTGAAAATATCATCTATGTTGGATGCTCCACTCTCTTTTAATATCTTATTTTTAGCAAGTAAGATATCTCCATCTATATCTGCAATTTTTATAAATACTCCAATAGAACTTATCCTATATACACTCGCATCTATTGCATGTAAATCTTTATATTTAAGTAAATCATTTTGATTTTTGATTTGTAAACTTGCTGGAAATCTTATCGTTTCAAAAGAGTCTTTTTTTTGTCTATTTTCATATATTTTGGGGTCAAAAACAAAGTCTTTCTTCTTTTCAACTATTTCTATATCACACTCTTCAAACAAATGAGTAATTGTATCATGTAGCTTTATAGATAATTTTTCTATATCTTTTTTAAACTTTTCTATATCTTTTATCTGATTCAATCTAGTACGAGCTAAATATTGAACTCCATCTTCTAATGTTTCAGATATAGATTCAACAGATATAATTTTATTTAAAACACCTCTAGCACTTCTATTCTCAATCCGTTTTGAGTCATAGTAGTCTATATAGGTGTTAAATATTTTATCAATTCGTTTTAGGATTTTAGTACCTACATCTACGGAAGAGATTGTATTTAAATAACTTCCAATAACATCTTTTGACGGAGAATATTCTATATCTTTTGACGACGAATAGCCTATAACATCAAATGTTGATATATCATTTAGCTGTAAATTTTCTCTTGTCTTTTCAATCAACAACTCTATATCTGAAGAAATTTTCTTATCTGCTTTATTTAATACAACTAAAATGGGATGCTCTAAATCAAGAGTTTTTATAAACTTCATATCTGTATCAGATATTGGTGTTTGACAATCAACTAACCAAATAAGAAAATCCGTTGTTCTTAAATGTTCTCGTGCAATATTTTCATCTATATTATCTACTCTATTTATACTATCAGATTTTGAATACCCTGGTGTATCTAAAAAAACTAAATCATCATATTTTAAATCTTTTTGCTCTATCGATATAAGTTTTATAATATGGCTAAAAGATACATTATATTGTTTTTTAAATGCATGAGATAGGGCTTGTATGGCATCTTTGTTTAATGATATTCGATTATTAAAATTATTTAATGCTTCAAATCTATCTTTATCTCCTTTAGTGATATATGAAGGTATAGAAGTTGTTGGATTTGTATCTGTTGGTAAGACTCCATTTAATCCTAAAATTTTATTAAAAAAGGTTGATTTTCCAGAACTAAATCCTCCACCAACAGCAACAGTATAATGATTTTCAAGTTTTGGAAAATTCAATATATTGATAACATCCTCTTTTAATTTCATCAGTTTAGTATATGCTTCTATACTATTAGGATTGCTATCTTTTTGTGATATCTCCATAAAGTCATTTAAAATATCATCTACGATATGCAAACCACTATCAAAAGAGCTATCTCCTTTGTTAGCAATGATATTTGAACATAACTCTAAACCTTTTTCAGGATTTACAAGGTATGGATTATCTTCTTCTATTATCTTGGCAGACTCAACTTTATCTCTTAGTCCCATTTACTATCCTTTAATTTTTTTACACTATTTAAAGAGTTTTTATAACTATTTTGCAGTCTTTTAAAATCATCTGTTTGTAGCGATATTTGCTCTTTTATTTTTAAAGTTCTATCTTCTGATTGCCTTTTATCATCTTCTATATGCTTTTCAACTAGTTGTTTTATATTTTCATATATTTTCTCTAAATCTATAGTAAGCTTATTGCTCATATCACTGATAATATTTGGTATTACTTCATCTTTTAATCTATTTTCTATCTCTTTAGTTTGTGAATCAAATAGAAACTCTTTTATCTGCCCCCAAAACGATAAACTGGTATTGATATTATGCACTTGTAAAGATAAATCTAAATCACTTGACAGATACAAAGAATCATTTTCTAGTTTAGATAAACTATCTTTGATAATTTGTTGAAAGGTACTATTTAGTGGTCTTCTTAATAGTTCTATAGTTTGTTGTTGTAAGTTATTATTTTTTGTAGCATGAACTAAAGTTGATAAATTTGCATCTAAAATATCTGTAGAGTTTGTTACTAAAATATCTCAACCATTTGAGATGATGTCAAACTCAATTTCTTTGAGTTTAAGATATAGGTTTGATACCTTACTTTCAAATATTTCTTTATCCTTCTCTATTTGAACTTCTAGTTCTGTCAAGTTATTTGGAGATTGCAATAGTTTCTCATAGTTTGTCATGGTATTACTTATTAGAGTATTTAAAATTTTATAAAATTTTTGTTGAAAAATCATGGGAGCATCTTCATAGATATTATCTATAATCTTTTCAAAATCCCCTAGCTTATTTCGTGCAGAACTGGTAACACCTATAAAAAACTTTTCATCTGGATATTTATTTGATATATTTTCTTTTACAACTTCTACTATAGCGTTGATATCGCTATCTAGTTTTTTATCAGACTTAGTTATCACAACAGAAAATTTTGCACCATAAGATAAAATCTCTTTTATATGTTTTAATATAGAATTATCATTGGCAGTTTCACAATTTAAACATAATATATAATGACTACCTTTATTAAAATATCGATTTATAGCATCATTGTGATTGAGGTTTGAACTCTCAAAACCAGGCATATCAACCAAAACTAACTCTTCCCTATATTTTAGCTTTGGATAGTTTAAGTAATATTGTAAATATCTCATATTTTCTATATTTGTATCTTTTAAACCATCAAGAGATATTTTTGTAGATACATTATGTTTATCATACAAAACTATACTATTGTCTTTCCCATATCGTATCTCACCAGCTATCGCGGTAGTAGGATTGGTATCTACTTTAAAAAGCTTATCATTTGTACTTATGTAGCTATTTAAAAGACGACTTTTCCCTGAACTAAACTTACCTATAACTGGTACAATAACTTCAAAACTTGCTATCTTCTTTTTTAATATTTGGATATCTTCATCAAATATATCTAATTTATCACTTTTCAATATACCCATCAAGCTATCAAGTCTATTTAACATACTATTTTTAGATATTGATAGAGAATTTTTCATCTCCCTACTAATTTTTAATCCATTAAAAAGTTCAAATGCAAACTCTACACCACTTATATCTATATCAAAATCCATACCATAACTCTTGATAAAATAAGAGGTTAAGTATTCAATTGTCATTTCACTATCATTCTCATATATCTTGTTTATCGCACTGAATACTGGTAAGGTACTTTCATACTGTTTTGGTATAGGAAAGAAGTTTGAACTATCTATCGGTTCAAAGAGAGTGAGACTATTTTGCTGGTGAGTATTTAGGACATACTCTATAAATGAACCTATATTTACAGTTATTTTATCCAAATCACAATTTATCAAAGCAGAGTATAAAAACTGACTACTATCTTCATCTTTATCAAAAATAATTTCATTGTAGGTACTTACTATTTTCATGATTTTTCCATAATCATCAAACCCAACTAAGTTCCCTTTTAGATGATTGCTCCAACTAAGTAGTTCTTGTCCATACTCTAATTTTTCTATTCTCTTTGTATTATTTTCAATAGCATTTTTACTCAACTCTGCAAGAGTAAATATAGCACTTCTTAACTCTCCTAACATCTGTATCTGTTCTATATTTTGCTCTTGAAGTCGGTTTTGTCCTTGTATCAAATAGTTTACTCTATTTCCCAAGACGATACATACATCCAATGTCAAGTTATTTCTCTCAGCCAATTTTTTTATCATCTGCTGATTTGCATAAATTGATTTTGAAAAATCACTATTTATTTCTGTCTGAATATTATGATTTTTACCTGATATTCCTCCAAGAAACCTAGAAAAATGACCTTGTTCTATCTGGTAGTTTATTCGTCCATCTGTAGCACTAAGTGAAGTTATACTGTCAAATGCAAACTTTGTCATCTCTGCTGAGTTACCACCTTGCATATCATCAAAAGCAATATCAAGATGAGTATCTATCAGTTGTTTATCGACAATATCATAATTTTCACTCAAACTTAACTTTTCCATAGGTCTACTAGAAAGGGTTGATAAAGAGGAAATATTTTGGTACTCTTTTATACTATCTTTGTAACTACTATTTAACTCTTCACTCTCATCAGTAAGATTTGTAAAAGATTTTTCTTGTTTTTGTAAAAGAGTGCCTTTATCTATGTAGTTTTGTTCTATAACTCCAAATTCATACAGTTCTTGAAGTATCTTGATAGTATCGTTATACCCCATATCTATAAGTCTATGTGCATTTTCTTTTGAAAAGTCCAAACTTCCTAGCATCTCTCCCGTATCAAGAGAAGGGACTATCTTCCAAAACCTTACATCTGGATACTCTTTTTCAATATCTACAAAGCTTTCACTTCTACCAAGCAGAACAACTATGACATTGTTACACCCCTCTATCTCGATAAGAGGCTTAACAGGTATGTTGTCAGTTAAAAATCCATCTAACAACTCAACTCCATCTATGATAGTAGTAGGAAATGCTATAGGTATCGCAGAAGTTGCCAAAAGATAAGAGACACTATCTTCATAACTTAAATGATTTAACTTTTGATATATCGGCTTCCAAGATAGTTTATCACTTATATCTGTCGCACAGATATAAAAAGGTACGCTGTCTCTAAAACTTTCTTTATTTAAAGAATCACGAACGATATATTCCAAACCTTTTTGTGTGAAGATACCTTCACTTTTTAAAAAACCAAGTTTATTGCCTATGGTTGCAAGTAAATTAGCATGAAGATTCAGTTTTGATAGTGCAGATATAATCTTACTAGGGTTTATCTGAAGTATTTTTTCAGGACTCATCTCCTCCCATACTTTTAACCCCCGTTCAAACTCTCCACCAACAAACAAAGCACCATTTAAACCACCAACACTTGTACCACTAATAGCAGTAATCTTTTTATCTATACCAAACTCTTTAAAAGCTTTCCAAACACCTATCTGATAAGCACCCTTTCCACCACCACCTGCAAATGTAAGACCTGTTTTAATCATTATAGAAAGAAGTTAGGTATAATGTTAAATGAATTAACACTATACCTATAATGATTAATATCATGGTCAATCGTCATAAACCTAAACGATACTGAATCAGAACTATAGTCTTTATCCACTCCAATTCCATCACAAAGATAATATAATATACTTGAATCATGATAAGCATCGTTATAGAAATAAAACTCTTCTTCTAAGTCAAATGATTTACTAGAAAAATCATCACAACTTCCATATTCCTCTTTAAATAAATGAGTAAGTTTATACTCAATTCCATGCAGTTGTGATAACCATGATATAAATAGATTTACTGCAATATACGTCATACCTGTAATACTGCCTTTTTTGAGACCTCTCTTCCTTTCTTTTTTACTAAGTTCTTTATCCTCTACAATGAAGTGTGACTTATCAAAAACTATCATACTTTCTTCTAATGATAAAAGCTTATCTTTTGATTTTGAGAGTACAACATTATTCTCTTTATTAAGTTCTATCTCTTTATCGTTATAAAGCACATTTAAAAAGATACAAAACTGCTCATTGCTCACTGGCTCGTCAATAATTTCTTTAGCATGTCTAAGCCCACCTCTTTCAAACTCAGGTTCTATGAACTTAAATGTTAACACTTTTTTTTGTTCATCTGTTAACATAGAAGAGATATCCATCTCATAGTAATCTATAAGATACTGAAACAACTTTTTTTGCATAGATTTTTTTCTGTTAAAGTATACAAAAAGACCATTTCTATTTTGAGTATAAAACATCTCCCAGATATAAGCTAAATTTTTTAACTCTTCTTTGGTTATCTTAAACATCTCAACATATTGTTCTATAACAGCTTTTTCACTATCTTCATAGTTACCATCGATACTTGCCATCATCATACAATCCATCATAAAGTTATATTTTATATCTTTACTCTCAAATGCTTTCATCATATCCAGAACTCTCTCTTCATCAGGATTTTGAGCAAACTCTATAAACTCTTCTATCTGCTCTCGTTCCAAATCAAAGCTATTCATCAATACCAACAAATGCTCTTTCTCTTTTTCACTTATCTCTCCATCTTCATTCATCACTAAAGCAACTCCATTAAGATAATGAATCTTAATCTCCAAATTCAACTCACGACATGGATGCTTTTCAAAACTCAATGTTTCAACTTTAACTTTTTTTAATAATTCCAATACAGACATGATTTAACTCCCTTAAATTATCTTGATTGATGGTAAAATCGGCATATTGATAAATCTTTTTAAACATCTTAAAATCTATATGGTTAATCATCCATCCAAACTGACGATATACTTTTTAAATTTTTAATATTTGAGGAAAAAAGATGATTGCACCAAAGCCATTTAAATACAAATGTCCAAAATGTGGATATAGCAAAATAGTAAAACTAAAAAGTGATGTTATAAGTTCATCTGAATTGTCTCAACTAAACGATACATGTATAAAATGTAAAACTAAAATGAAAAAAGTAGAACTTAATTTTTTTGACCAGTTATTTAACATTTGGTAAAGTATAGAGGTAGATTGACAACTTTATGTCTAACTACTGATGATGTACTAGTTTTTTATCACCAACTATCCACAAACGAAATCTTGCACGAGAGATAGAAATATATAAAAGAGTATCATCTAAAGTCTCTTCATAGGGCACCCAAAGTAGTATGATTTTTGACTCTAACCCTTTAAATCTTCTTGCTGTTTCAACCAATACTTTATCATGTGGAGAAAAGGTTTTAAAAGACCATTGTTCTCTATGTTTTGATGATTTCAGTAAAGGATAAACTTTGTCATACTTACCCATCACGATAACAGCAATATCTTTAGGAGCAATCCCTTCATTATGTATAAGATTATAAACTTTTTTATCTATCGCTATCGCTTGTTTTTCAACACTCTGCTCGATGATGTACTCGATAGGTGAACCATCTACCGCTGGAGCCTCCACAACTTCACCTTTATAGTAATGATATGCAAGGTCATGGATATATTTAGTATTTCTACAATTGTCTATCAAAGTTAAAGGGATATCATCGATAGGTAAGTCAGAAGGTTCTCCATATATCGCTTGGTTTGTATCTTGAAAGATATATAGCCGAGTATCTTCTTGTTGCTCTTTTAACATCTCTATCGCAAGCCAATACTCAGCTTTAAAATCTTGTCCTTCATCGATAATGATAGCATCATAAATAATAGGGGATACTTCATAGCTATTGGATAGTGCATCAGGCATAACTATATCGTAGTAAATATTTTTATCTGGATATGTTATCTTTGACTCTTCAAACAAGTCTCTTCCTGTCATCTCTTTAACATCTTTTATACGATTTTCACAAAATAGATGAAAGTACATCGCATCTAAAGTCTCTAAATCTTGTGTATTTTGTTTAAGCAAGTGTCCCAACCCCTCATTATAACACAATAGTAAAACATGCAATCCTTGACTAGCTAAGTTTCTAGCATGGTCTAAAGCCAATACAGTCTTTCCTGTACCTGCACCACCTTCGATAATAGCTTCTTTTCGTCTTTTTAATTGTCTTAGTATATTTTTTTGTTGATTAGTTAACAATATTTGCTTTTGTATCTCATCTTCTATAGCTACTCTTAAAGAAGGCTCTATACTCACATGCTTACCATATATCTCTTCTGCGATATCTACCCCTCTCTTCTCTAAAGGGTCATATATTGGACTTTCTCCAGCCCAATACTTAAAAACATCCTCTATCCAACTTTTTAAGTCTAACAAACTATCATATCCACCTAAAATATCAGTAGGTATATCAGGACTTACCAGAGGATGCACAGTATCTATATCTGGGAACAATACTCCATGTGCTAAAAGAAGGTTTTTATTGCTCATTCGATGCTTCAAATGTCCTCGTATCTCATACTTGGCATCTTTGGCTTGACGCAGTGGATTTTTTATCTTATACTCGCCAGAATTATTAATTGAATACCATTGATTAAGATGTTTATCATATCTAATCCCACCACCTTTGACTTCCACAACCAACACACCATACTCAGGAGCAAATATAACAAAATCAGCTTCTCTATCTCCATGACTGTTATACTTTGAAGTCTTCATAACAAACTCTAAAGAATGCACCACCAACCAATCTTTAGGAAATTGCTCTTGTAGTGCTTTATACACTTTCTGCTCTGCTGCTGATGGTATATTGGCTATCTGGTCTGGCGTTAGTTGTGGGATATATGACATAGGGTTTCCTTAATGATTATCTATTAACTCTGGTTTTTCAATATCTATATCTATTACTGAATCGTAGGATGTAGACGTATAATTCAATAAATCTCCTATTCTTTTTTGTTGTTGTTTATTAATCTATTCAGATTTTTTTCTTCTTTGTATACCTTTTAAATTTTTTATATCAAATATAATCGACAAAAAGCAATAATTCTTTAATCTTTCAACTTCTCTAAAACCCTAATCATCACAAATGTATCTAACATTTAAAAAATTAACTTTGTACTCACAAAATAATATAATTACCTATGAAATTTATAGACAACGAAGAGAAAAAAGATATAGAAATTTGGAACGGTGTTGATATAACCAAAACTCAAAATGACACTGAAAATATCAAACAGTTAACATCTATGGCAAAAGATTATGTCAAAAAACATGAGACAAAGATGAATATCAGAATTTCACAAGATGAACTTGACAAAATCAAGCAAAGAGCAGAACGAGAAGGATTAAAGTATCAAACTTTCATCAAAAGTGTTTTGCATAAGTATATGACAGGGCAATTAGTCGAAGATAAAACAAAAATAGCCTCGTAGCACTTTTGCTTTTCTTGTAGTCTACTGAAAACTTTGTGTTAAAATCCTTTCAGTGGAGTGAAATATTTTTTTAAACAACAGAGTCAAATATAAACCAACTAATAAAAATAATTTTCAGCTTTTAGGATTATTTGTGCTAAAATATGAACAGATTAACGATTAGGAATTGTATGCCAACGATATTGAGGATGAAGGGTTATCGCTTTTTCTTTTTTTCACGAGAAGAGTTAAGACAACATGTTCATATACAGTCTCAAAATGGTGAAGCAAAGTTTTGGCTTGAACCACAGATAGAATTGGCAAAAAACTATAAGTTATCAAGAAAAGAGCTTGGTGAGATTGAAAAAATCATCGACAATCACTATACGGTATTTATAAAAGCATGGGAGGAACATTTTGCAAGTCCAGCAAACTGAAGTAACAAATATATCTGCTCATGGTTTTTGGATTTTCTCAGATGATAAGGAGTATTTTTTATCATTTGATGATTTTCCATGGTTTAAAGATAAAACTATAAACGAGATTACAAATATTCAAAGTTTTGGCTCTGGTCATCTATACTGGGAAAGTTTAGATGTAGATTTGACTCTTGAGATGATAGAACACCCTGAGAGATTTCCACTTCAAGCAAAAGCTTCTTAAAGAACAATATGAGGGTTAAACTCTTTAACTATTTGATACTCACTTTCCCATCGATATATTAAAAATTTTACAGATATATCTGTTATCATATCAGATACAAAAAAGGCTATTCATGTACCATGTCTATATCGTAAAATGTTCAGACAATACCTACTACACAGGCATCGCAAAAGATATACAAAAACGATTAGAAGAACATAACAACTCTCCCAAAGGTGCAAAGTACACCAAAGCTAGACGACCTGTGAAGTTAGTCTATAAAGAGTCTTGTGAAGATAGAAGTTTAGCTTCAAAAAGAGAGTATGCGATAAAGCGATTGACACGAATAGAGAAAGTGATGTTGATAGAAAATTCTCGCATAAAGTAAAAAATATTTTTATAAAATATTACAATTTGATATATTTTTTACCTATCTTCTTATTTTTAGTTATTATGACTTTAAATTTTGGGAGTTAGTGATGAATGATATAGTTGTAAACTGACCTTACACACAAAACACTTGAAAAATATATTTGACAATGGTGAATTAGATGAAAAAGTGGTTATTTCCAAAATGGAAACAACCACTCATCATGGTGCTATAAAGGGAGTAACCCAAACTAGAAATACAAACTTTTACAACCTTGATGCTATCATATCCATAGGCTACAGAGTCAATAGTAAAAGAGCCACACAGTTTCGTATTTGGGCTACAAGTATACTCAAACAACATCTCCTAAAAGGCTATACCCTAGACCAAAAACGATTGGATGTACTTGAAGAGAAGCAACTTTTAACAGATAAAAAACTAGATACTGTTTTACAAGCTATAGACGATAAATCTCTCAAACCTAAGCAGGGTATATTTTACAATGGTGAGGTTTTTGATGCTCATGTTTTTGTTTTAGATTTGATAAAACGGGCAGATACCTCTATCGTTCTTATAGACAATTATATAGATGAGTCAACATTGACACTTTTTAGTAAAAACCAAGCTATTGAGGTTACTATCTACACAAATACTATCTCAAAACAGTTAGCACTTGATTTGAAAAAGTATAACACCCAATACAAACCCATAACCATAAAAACCTTCAAAGACTCTCACGATAGGTTCATGATAATCGACAACAAAGAGACTTACCATATCGGTGCTAGTTTGAAAGACCTTGGTAAAAAGTGGTTTGCCTTCTCTTTATTAGATATACAAAGCTTGGGGATTTTAAAGAAGGTAACTCTTTCATCAACTATATTTAGTGATAGTTGATGAAAGTATATTAACCGTTGGTAACTTTAACGGTGTATTTATAGGTTGTGTTTGGTGATAGTGTATTATCTGTGTATGTATCTTTATCACTTGCTACTAAAGCTAAAAACTTACCATCTCTGTATATTTTATAGCCTGTCTCTTCTCCACTTTTTTCATGTGTCCATTTTAGTTTTACTGAAGAGCTAGTTTTATCACTAAACTCTAAGTTGGTTATCTCTTTGGTAAACACATGAAAATGAAACTCTTTACTACTCATGGTAAAAGAAAGATTACTACCAACTGGAGCATTGACTTTATAGTCATAAGTATTTTGATCTATGAAAGTTAAGTTACTTAAAACACTATGGCTACCTCCATCATCGTTACAATCTACTGGTTTTGCATAAAATGTATAAGCTGAGTTTTGGGCTATATCATATACTTTCGCTGTATTTTCTACTGTATAGAGTGCATGTTTTGGAGTTCTTGTTTTAAACGACCAAGATTCATGTTTTGAAGTACCATCTTCAGTATAATCAAATATAACCGTATAGTTGTTATCCCAATCTAGCCTATCTATAGGAAATATAACAAACTGTTTATCAGTTAAACTATAAGTTACTCTTTTAGTTGGAACTACATCTCCATTTGCCTTTTTAAGTTCAAATGAAGCCATACTGATAGCTCCACTTTTATCTGCATTGAACTCTATACTTATCGGGTTTCCTGATGGTCCAAAATCTTTACACTCTGGAAGTGGGTCTGGAAACTCATTGTTAAAAAAGGCAGGTTGGGCATTTTTATAGTTATTGTAAGGCCATTTGACTATTTTTGGATTGTCATCTCTTACATCAGAGGCATACCGTATTTGTTTTGTTGCCATGTTATAGGTGTAGTACTTGCCATTACTAGAGACACCAACCCCTAAATCTTCAGTATCAAACGATAAAAAACCTAAACGATGATAGATAGATACAAAAAGTCCATCTATGGAGTTATTTATATCAGCATTGTTATAGCTTATATTTTCAGAAGTAGCAGTCCAATCATAACCCGTTGCTTTAATTCTTACGGATGGAGATGCTCCTGTATATCCTCCTAGGTATGTGTCTGTACTATTATCTTCACCATGTGTAAATACATTGTTTATCTGCATATAATCAGAATGACTTTGTGCCGATTGGTTTAGTTTTGCATCTAGAGAGTAAAGTTTAAGTCCCACACCATCTCTAAGTTGATTTATATAAACTAGTGCATCATTTTGCTGTGTAGCAAACATAGGGATAGAACATAGAGCTAAAAGAGTTATCGTACTTAACTTCATAAAAATTCCTTTGTATAAGTTATCTAATATTTTTAAGTATAGCAAAAGTTTTTTCAATCTTTCTTAAGATATATATATGAATATAACAACTAATCTAGCATGTTATTTTAAACCTTTATCTTCTGCCACTCTCCTTTGTCAAAAGCCCTCCATAACAAAAAACCTTTGACAAAGGTATCGCTAATCATAGCAAGATAGACAAAAAGAATATTTTCAAAATAATACGACAAAACAAAAGCAGGAAGAATACGAACAAACCAAAGCGAAGTAAGGTTTATCCTCAAAGTTCTTTTACTGTCTCCCGCACCTCTTAAAGCTCCACTAAGTACAAAGTTTAAAGCTAAAGGAATCTGAGAAAAACCTACAATCCTAAGATACAAACTAGCCTCTTTGATAGTCTGGGCATCATCTGTAAAAAGTCGCACAATTGGCTCAGGGGTAAATATCATCAATAGCCCAAGAACAAACATAAAACTCATCGTGTACTTTAAAACAAGCATGACATCTTCTCTGGCTTGTTGAGGATTTTTAGCCCCTAGCCCTTGTCCCATGAGTGCCATGGCTGCTATGGTAAAGCCGATACCTGGCATAAAAGCTAATCCTTCTATACGAAGTCCTATCTGATACCCAGCCAAAGTTTGTGTACCAAAATGAGCGATGATAACCGTAAAAAGCATAAACGAACCAAAGGTTAAACTTCTCTCTAT
>JAUTBQ010221449.1:0-20748 GCA_032361185.1 Lepetodrilus ovalis | reverse complement strand
ATTTGTTGTCGTCGCCTATGGGTGAGATATTCCCGCTGCGACGTAAAGCAATAATTCAATCAATCAATCAATCAATGTTTAGGAGGTCCTAAATAGTTAGGACGCCTTCGTGAAACGGGGGCCAGATAGACACGCTTTCATTCATCGTACGATATATTGCAGATTTTCACATTAACATTTCTTTTTTTTCAACAAAGGAAATGAAATTCGTATTTTAAATTCTCATGTTAGGTAAGTTTCCTATTTATTGACTTATATTAGCGAGCTTACTGTATGCTATTGGGGCTCGTCTGATACCAATAACAACACTTATAGTCGCACATTTTGCTATTTGCCTTTATATGCCTATAGCTACTGTTTTAATGAGATCACGACTGTCAGTAATCTCGACTATGTATTACGTAGATGGTAGAAGAGAGTATTATTTATTATATACTATATTTCATATACTTTAGCTAGATTAAATGTATGTATTTTTCTTGCTTCATCAGTGTCCATTAGCCTACTAGAAAGGCATATTTAGGCAATGTTAACAATATTCCGGTGCATTGCAAAATTAATTTCTCATATAAGTTGTATTACTACTATCTCTGTGACTGGCTATTGGAATATGCCTACTGTGTCCAGAACATATATGTTGATATATCCTAAATATGCAAAATATTATTTGCATTTTCCAAATCATGTTAGATTTGTCTTTTTTATTTGTTGACAGTCCTCTGTGCCCAAGGTATGCCTGTAGACAGACGCATCCGAAGCCTGACCGACGTGGTCAATGAGGTAGATGAGGTAAGTGTTTGCTGTCTTCAACTATAAACAGCACGAGCCGTTGCTTTCGCCGTTTCTGATATTTGTAATTTGTCTGTACAAATGATTATCATGGAGTCTAGGTCTACTACTATCAAACAAGTAACCAGGAACTAAATTCGGCCTGTATTATATCATAAGACATATCTTGACGAGTACTATTTGCTCAAATAAGGAGGAAGTAGTGGATCATTTCGCCACAAAGTGAGCATAGCATGATGTTTATAAATAATGTTTAAGAACATAGAACTTATCTTATTATCTTCAATATATTTTTCTTCTGCAGTCCGTTTACGCCCAACATGGGACTGTCAGTGCAGGGAGACATGTTGCGATTGAAGTAAGTTGGATATTATTGGGTAATATGTTTGTAATACATCTTGCCAGCTATATGTACAATCATAGTCAGAAAGCATATTTTCTATGTCATCAAATTGATGAAAACTCCAGAATTGCTTTGACTTGCACGTACGTAAAGTTGAACGAGCACTATTATTTTTAAATAGCATTGGCTACTAGTAGTTGATGAAAGAATCTTGAAATATTCTATAAATCCCATCGTGCGACGTTTAATGTTCCAATTCAAATAAGTCTAACATTTCTAACATTCATCATATGCATAATATTACCGGAATGTAGAAATACAAACAAGAAAAACACGGTTATGTTAACGTTGTACTTCCAAGTGCCTTAATGGTTTAACTGTTGCTAATAACATATTTACTTCCATTTATTTATTTATGTATTTATTTATTTACTTTTAACAGCCCGAGAACGTACAGGAGCTTTACATTGTTGTCGTCATCGGTGTGCTGTTTGCGCTCTTCATGCCATGCCTAGTGCATGTAGTTACACAAGAGAGGAGATCTCGTCGGAAGAATCGTTTCTTCGGAGGGCAGTCCATGCCGGACATTGGTCCGACCTGCATTATATGGATGTTTTAGTGATTGCTTATACTTAGACACAATTGCATTGTTGTTCACCATGCAATAAAGTTGTTATTATCTATGAACAAGTTTTACTACTTCTTCTTTTCAGTGTATACATGAATGGATGTGAAGTAGGTTACTAGTAGTTTCACTGATCAAAATGTATCCATTGTAATGCATCATAGTACTGTCCTCCTGTAAGCGGCGGAGTGGTAGCATACTTATCATGAGACATGGCTACACTATTACTAATGTAGCTGGGTGTGATCTAAGATGCTCCTACTGCATGGTCTCGGCCAGCGGGGTTACCCCTTTGGCTCAGACAGTCGAGGATGTGTTGCTCATAATACAGCAACTCGGGTTCGAATCTCATGATTGGATGTGGTCGTGATTGGAGTTGTAGTTGGAGACGCACCGTTACACAAATGACAACACGAACGACCAATGCTCTACACATTAAGTACAGCCAAACAAGTGCGAATAAATTGTACCGCCATTCTATTGCCATGCAAAGGATGTGGAGACGTTGTGGGGGAAATTGCACATGTGAGATAGATGTTAAAGATCCCGTCGCGATTCAACGACTACCGACAACCAATATGTGGGTGGACGGGGTCGATGAATCGATAACCACGATATAATTTGACGTGACGTTCGCTGGACAGTCTGTAAATACATCAAGTGGAATTTAGCTTGATGGTGCTACATGTTCTTTACTACCTTTGTGTCGACCAAAACCGACGGCGGTTAACCGACTCATAGCTATCTGCTGTGTATGTGTGCGTGTGTGTGTCATAAATACAATAAACATTATGGCTATAGCATACAAGTTTTATTACAAAGTATTATGATTATCCTTTCCTCAAAACATAGATAAAACATAAAAAAGGAGTAAATATTACAAATATAATTACATATATACATGAAATGCTGAAATATGATAAATGACTTATAGCCTTGTAATACTTGCTATAGTGTAGAATTGGCTTGGCAATATACATCAATGGTTAATACAAAATACAAGCAGTTTCAGCAATCAGCAGTGTCAATTAATGTATGACTTCAGAACAATGCCCCTTGTATCAATGGCAAATAAAAGTACGTGTATAGTAGCTTCTCGACTTCTGGAAGGAACCCATGGCTTAATGCAGAGCTATGATATGTACTTTGAGACATAATATTCCACAGTATTTGTTCAATAAGTAGAACAGCATTTATACACATTTAGAACTCGTCCCTCGAAAACCATAGATATGATGTCTTGCAACGCTATCCTACAACAATACTACTTATTTAGGAGATGTTTTACAAAATCCATACTTAGGAAGATGTCTTGCAATAATCAGACTTATTTAGGAGACGTCCTACACGTCATACTTATGAAAGAGATGCTTTAGAAGTAATACTTTTCAAAATGATACAACAGACTTATTTAGGAGATGTGCTATAAAGTCAAACTTGTGAAGCAGATGCGCTGCGATAATTAAATTTATTTAGATGTCCTGCAAACGTTATACTTATGAAAATGTTTTGCAATAAACAGATTTATTTAGGAGATGTTCGTTAAAAATCATACTTATGAACATGTCCTGAAAGTCATAATTATGAAAGAGATATCCTACAAAAGAGATACTCATGAAGGAAATGACCTACACAAGACATACCGTACTCATGAAGGAGATGTCCTACAAAAGACATTCTCATGAAGGAGATGTCATACAAAAGACATTCTCATGAAGGAAATGTCCTACAAAAGAGATACTCATGGAGTTGTCCTACAGAAGACATTCTCATGAAGGAGATGTCCTACAAAAGAGATGCTCATGAAGGAGATGTCCTAAAAAAGAGATACTCATGGAGGAGATGTCCTACAAAAGACATTCTCATGAAGGAGATGTCCTACAAAAAACATGCTCATGAAGGAAATGTCCTACAAAAGAGATACTCATGGAGGAGATGTCCTACAAAAGACATGCTCATGAAGGAGATGTCTTACAAAAAATATTCTCATGGAGGAAATATCCTGCAACAATCAGATGTATTTAGATGTTCTACAAAAGTCATGCATATTTAGGAGATGTCCTGCAACCTAGAGTTACTCCACTATTCAACAGTAGGACTCAGGACACTGGCTAATTGTGGCCTAATAGTCGCCACATCTCTGATAACGAACATCATAATACTGACTTTTGAAAAGAAAGACTTAAATGTTAGCTTGCAATAAATTGTAAACCGACAAAATTAATTTTACAATATGAGTAACGAACTCATACAAACCCAACGATGGGCCAACGATTCAAGGATTGTTGGGCCAACATTGGGTCAAAATTGTTTTCCTATCTGGGGCTGTATACAACAGCTTCAAAATCCTCCAAACTTTCAAAATGACATGGTCCACATGTGGTGTACGAATAAGTTAGTATACACGATATCTACATGACTTGATTTGTATGATTGGCCAGCTTAACCATCAAAAGGAGGTCACTCTGAATGTACAAGATCAAAGGGAGACAACCACAATGTCAGCAGTAGACCACACACTGGACACCGTGGAAAAAGTGGTAAATATCACAGGGTACGATGCATATATTGCATAAAAATGACTTAAATTGATACAGATTAATGACCATATTATGCAACATGCCAGTATATAGAAAAATGCAATGTTTAAAAAATAGCATTATTTCTATGACGGAAACATATTTTCGCAATGATATTTAAAAATATTTTAGTGCTAAAATATAGAAAATTACTCTTAAAAAAACCATACCGGGTACATAAAATGTTTGGGTGGTGGTCGATTAAGATATGACATATTTAGACTTATACCGGGTTTAAGAAAATCCTTGTAACAAACACAAGTTTACATAACAAAATTTGAATTGTGGATGTAGAACTACATGTATATATACAATGTATGTACCACAATAATCTACAACAAAATTCTTGAAATTGTCATATATGTACATCGCATAGTGTAAATTAATGTATATCTAAAATATCAAATGGTAATAACACTTCCCTAAATACTGGTGGAAAGTATTACATACAAATACTCCATACATAACAAATCACTACTACATATTGATATTACAACACATCTCTACAGTCACTGGTAATGTCCTTACATACATAACAATCTATGTTTTTAACAGAAAAGCCCTACACATGGAAATATGACAATACTAGCCTATATCAGGGTAATATTAGTTACTAGCGTGATTTCCAGGTGTACAGGTTTTTACACATTAACATTTACCAAAGGTGGTACAAGAAATTTCACGCTGGTGACAAATGTATCCAAATAGTAATATATCAACATTTTTAAGGCAGCAAATTTGTTAACATTCATGCTGAAATGCCTCTTTAATGTGCAAGTCGAGGATGTTTGCAATGATGTCACAATAATTAATATCAATTATGAGGTCGAAACCTTTACCTATGGCCAAACCTGGGGTGTAACATTTGATTTATGGGAAACCTCTCAACCAATAAAATCATATTGTCTCATATTTTGGATAAACTTTCTTCCATACATCATAATTTACAGACCAGCCCTGCACAGGGATATGTAACATACTTCATTAAATGTTCTTTCATACATGTACCACAAACTAACTACCATCCCACCAGATATAAACATGGATTATATACAAACCTTGTTAGTAATATGTCATGAGTGAGATACTGGCAATATCTTTGTTCGAAATGCAGAAGATATCGTTTGTACATAACTACATTTGTCTATTGTTAGTTTTATACAAAATAATAATGATACAAAATCATTTTTCATGACAATTGCATTGAGCAACATATGTACAAATATATACATACAATTCGTTATTTTACATTTGCCATCAACTTATCAAATTCACAGTAAATGGAAACACATTATTCGCAGATTTAATTTAATATATACAGCTGGGTTCTTTTTTGAACATAAATAAATATTACAGTTTCATAAAGTTACATTAATGAGTGCTACAAAGTAAAAGCCTAAAAAAAGATGCTGTAAATTTGTGTGAAAACCATAAAATTTACTTTCAAACAATGGAAACCATTTTCCCTTAGATCTAAACGTTCACAATGAATTGAAAATGAATACTATTTATATAATAGATTCCACATTTTATTATTGGGAATGATTAGTACATGTAGTTTTCCTGAAAGCTTTTTTTTTGTTTGTAACTGTAAAAACAATAATGTATTTATAGTCAATATTCAGAGTAAGTATTTCAAGGTTCATATTTGAACTGAACTTTATTGATTGATTGAATTACTACTTTACATGACAGCGGGAATATTTCAACCATAGGCGACGACTTGAGCTGAATACATAAAAGCCTGTAGTAATGTTGGCGGCTTTTCACCAATAATGTCAATAAACAACCAGATCCAACACAATAACAGCTAGAGCTTAAGCCCATCAGCATAACAACATTATTCTTCTGCCTGTTCCAGGGTGATCATGTGTTCAGTAGGACGGCTATCATCATCATACATCACAAAATACCATGTTCTTCACAACTATTTCAAGAATATGTCTACTTCTTGGAGTTTTTCCTGATGATGAACTCATCCTGAAGTAGTTGTGTGGCAGATAGTCTTAGATTCTGGTCTCTGAAAATTTGGAAATATCAGATGATGAACATACATCCATACGGTATATTACCAGGATATTTAACTCTCTCCAGGCTAGAGGCAACCGGAGATGCCCTCAACAAAGAATAAATGGCACATACTTCTGGCTTTAGCAGACATGGCAATATGCAATGAGGCTTCTGGCTTTTTAATGTTTTGAGCATGATATCTAATCTATTTATATTTTACATTTTATGTTTTACATTCCATCGACTGACCTTGTTAAGCATCTCTTGACGAACTCCACGGCTTCTGTAGAAAACCTGTCTGGCAGGGTAGGGACGGGTTTGTCCGACCCGATCGCGAAAATAGCAGCCATAGGGTTCATGTCAGCCCTGAAAACATGCGTGAATGTCCAAAATCAATTTAAGCTCTATTCCACAACTGATATTTATTTTCTTTTTTTCTTTATTCATTTATATATTTGTTTATATATTTGTTTATTTCTTTATTCATTCATACATTTAGTTATTAATATTTATTTACTTATGATTTTATTAATTATTTTTTTTATTTTCTTTTTATATTAATTAATTAATTACATTTTTATTAACACTAAATATTTATTTACTTGTTTACTTGTATGAATATTTATATTCACAGTTGAAAACATTTGTGGTACTCACCATGGTGGTTTTCTTGTGGCCATTTCAAATATAGTACAGCCCACACTCCTGTCAATAAATATTAGAAACAATTTGTAAACAGCTATAGAAACTTATTACATATGAAAACATTACATTCAAACACCAATCTTTAGTATGTTCTTTAAAACATTATTTGTTTGAATTAGTGCTTTACATCACAGCAAATATTTTACCCATACTTGACCAAACAATAATTAAATTATAACTTATACAATAACAATAAATATAACAAATACAAAATTACTTTAAAAAGAAAAAAGACCACCAAACAACTAAAGGAAAGAAAATTATACATATAATTCCAGTAAATATTTTGAAAAATAAATAATACTGACAGAAATACAGACAAATCCATTTCATAACTGTTCGAAAGTATACACTGTATCTAAAGGTCAACAAACCAGATGTCAGACTTGCGGCCGTGTCCTGTCTCGTTGACCACTTCGGGCGCCATCCAGTATGGCGTTCCCTTCATAGACTTGAGGATCTGACTCTGGCTCATGCTCAGGCTGATGCACAGGCGCTTGGCACAGCCGAAGTCGATCAGCTTGATGACTCCAGTGGGCATCAGCATCACATTACCTCCCTTGATGTCTCTAGAGAAGGAGATACCAAAGTTCCATCAGCATCACATTACATAGTTAGACCATCATCATTTAAAGATTTCACTATTATTGCGTATCTGAGATTTTGTAGTTTCTCCACCATCAGCTAACACAAATATACCATTACTTGACATCAGGGATGAAATAGTTACTAATGGGAGCTGCAGGAATGCCATAGTTCTGAATTTTCTTTCTAGAAATATTAAAAGATCTGCAGGTACAGACAGGCTTTGTGGCCTAGAAAGTCATGACGTCCCCGATTGAGTCATAGTTAAATCCTGCCACACCGTCAATGAAGTCCAGTGCAAGTGAAGCCTACAGTCGTAGTCTCACTTACTAGTAGCTACTCCCCAGAACCCCTGACTGAGTCATAGCTAAATCCGGGCACAACCTCACTGATGTCCTGTGTGAGTGAAGCCTCCAGTTGTGGTCTCACCCAGTAGAAGCTACTTCACTGCTCCCCTGACTGAGTTTCAGCTAAATCCTGCCACAACCGCTCTGAAGTACAGTGCAAGTGAAGCCTCTAGTTCTGGTCTCACCCAGCAGTATCTACTCCCCTGACAGTGGTCTCACCTGTGGATGATGTCATTGTCGTGCAGATACTCCACGCCCTCCAGGATCTGCTTGGTGTATCTCCGGAACACCGACTCCTGCAGGGCCCCGAACCTGGCCAGGATACTGGCGAGAGATCCGCCCGGGACAAACTGCATGAAGATGCTCACTGTGTAGTCCTCAAAGCTGGTACCCATGTAGCTGCAAATCAGACAGAGGTCACTTAATTATTACTGGTGCGAATAGTCCTTGAAGGCATATTGTAGTAGTGCAGTGGTAGATTGTTTGGATTTGGAGCAAGTTTCCACAAAATCTGAAAAAGACCTGATGGTCTGAAGGACCAGCAGCTTAATAAAGATCTAGTGTATCTTTTCACAAAGCTATCTTATCCACTAAGAGACCATAGCGCTCTCTTTCCAATGCATTAGCTATTGGCAAAGTGAGTGCTTTGGTTTCATAGTGGATAAGAGCTTTGTGAAAGAATACCCTTGTCCTTCACAAACACTTCTGGGTCCTGTTTCATAGAACAAAGGTAGCGCTATGAGAGTTGTAACATCATATAAATGGGTACGAGTTATGATTGTTGTAGTGCTGTGATAATTCTGTGGAATAGGTCCTTGGTCCCAAAACAAGGTTATTATTCCTGCTGGAAAACCTTCTGGCACAAAGGACCGACAATAACGAAAAACTCCCAATCTTTCAGTGAATCTGTTGGTCTGGGTATCCTTCCACAAAGCTCTCTTATCTACTAAGAGAGTAGTAGAGCTCTCTTTGCCGATAGCTAATACACTGCTAAGAGAGCGCTACCAGTCTCTTAATAGATAAGAGAGCTTCGTGAACGGATACCCTGGGATTGATGGACAAACATGTTTTTAACACTTTGGAGACAAAGATCGAACCTGCCCTGTGGACCCAGCACCAAAGTGTGCGAAAGCTACCATTCTAATATGTGCACTGATCTATACTGATAAGGCTGGTTTGGCTAATCTTGGTTTGTCAGGACTCCTATACTACAACACTCACCCGACGATGTTTTTGTGTCGGAGGTTCTTCAGGAGTTCCACCTCCTCCTGGACTTTTTCATATTCGCGGTGCGCCTTCTCCATGTCCGAGGTGTTCAGGTCGATCTGCTTCACCGCGATCAGTCCGCCCTCGTTGGTCAGGCCGCACCACACCTGTTGAACAGAACCATGGATTCCGATAACATGATGAAGTACACGTGAAGAAGAATCAGTTAGTTGATAAACCTCAACCATGGACAGAAATATCAGCACTAGGGTTCCGCTCAAAGAATGTTTGTATTGCTGTTTGATCTTTACTTGAGTGAGTCAGTGATTATGGAGTTTGTCATCGCTGAGGGTATCTTTTACCCATTTGCGATGATTATTTACTTTTATAGAAGGCATGAATCATAGGACATATATAATACCACAATGATTGATTTATGAATCACGACCAACAAGCATTAATAAATTTCAGGCCTGGAAATAATGCAGCTTCACTAGGACCAAATATTCAGGAAGTTATCTTTGGCAGATGACTTGACTAGTGATATCTAATTATTCTCTGATTAGAGTAATGTCACACTCACAGTTCCAAAGGCTCCTTTTCCGAGGACGTTTCCTTTCTTCCACTGGATGGTCTCCTCCCCGGAGGAGCTGAGACTGTCGTCGGTGCAGGCGCTTCCTGTCCGACTTCCTCGCCGCCCACTCAGACGACTGCGCAGAGTCTAGGAGAGAACATTGACAGTGAGTCATAGCAGCAGAGGCATCAGACACTGTCCTCCAAGCTAGCACTAGATAGATTCCTTGCCTCACATTGCTGTGGGACTATTTCACCCATATTTGATGATCCTGTCTTAGAATCAGACTCTTGCAATCAGTACAAAATAGCATGTGCAGGACAAAACACTGGCAGTGGATTACGGTATCAAAAAAGCAATCATCACAAATTCCCAAAACTGTTCTCAGGCACGGTGCATTCTTGACGAACTGGGAGGGGACGTACCTCTCCTACAGAGTTGTTGGACATCATAGCGTTGGCCACGGAGTCTGACAGGACGCCACCCACAGCCTCCGAGAGCTTCTCCAGCACGGCCAACTCCTCCTGGACAATGGACTGGTCCACTTGCTGCTCCGTCTCCTGCTTCTGGTGTAGCTTCTCCACCTGGAGGAACATGGTGTAGAGCATCAGAAACTAAGCTTAGGCTGGCTAAATAACCATTGGCACATGCACTTTGTAACTGTTCGAAAATGGGGTTATTTGGTGTGTCATTATGTGTCGTTGTTTTGTCATGGTCATGATGCTACTACTCAACATATTTGGAGGAACCAGACTGACAACATCAGAAATTAACATTAGGAACATTCAAAGCATGGCTGCAATCCTCCATACTTTTCTTTTGTAAATTAATCGCAATGTGGTTCTTGATTTGATTTTATGTGATTTGAAATTGTTTTTGAGTATGATTTTGTGTCACATACATATTTGTGTCACATACATATTGTGACTACATTTTTTCAAAAGAAATTCATAAAATCTTATTGTTGAACAACCACTAGGTGAATGGTGTAAGTATTGCACTATTATTTTGTCACAGAAATGGATGAAATAATTAAATACAAAAGTATTTACCTCAGCTGGTGATGCTTTACTGTTCTGTCTAGAAGCGACCTTCTTCATTTCCTGAAACTTCCCCTTGTGCAGACCTCCATCTGAAGGTGGTCGAGCCAAGGGAGGCTTCCTGGACATGATGGGACCGTCACAGCTGGCTTCCGGTCGTGGTACAGTGCTGTGCTTCCTGGAGGAGTTTCTGGGCAGACGCACAGATCCAGCGGAACTTCCAGCAGGACCACCTCCAGCATGGAGTTCCATGTTGCTGAACGAGTTCATCACTTTCGCCAAGTGCTTAGCCTCCTGGTCAGCCTCCAACATGGCCTTGACCTTCGAAGGCTCAGCTCCTGCATCGATCATAGCCTTGACCTTCGACCCGAGTTTGAAATCCTCGGCGTGGAACACTTTGAGGAGGTTTGGGTTTGTGTCATGTTGATAGCTGTCCGACTGTCTCAAGTCCTCTGAACTGCCATTTTTAGCATGGAACACTGAGTCATGGTTCTGTAGCCTCTTCAGCACATTTTTGTCAGCGTCGGTTAAGGTACTGTTCAGAGATTTCACTGTGTTGTTGGATCTCAGGGTAGAAGATAAGGAATTGGCAGTTCCGCTCAAGATCTCTTCAATGGCTTCATCCATTTCCTCTTCCTCTCTTTTGGCTTCATAAAATGTCCTTCCCCTTGGGCTAGATTTACTGGGGGCCTCCACCACAGACCTCCTAGTCTGATCAGGAATTTCAGGAAGACCGATCAGAGATAATCCTTTCTGATCAAGCACCTCAGGAACCACAGATAGTTTATCCTCACTAACAATATTGACGTCCTTACCATCTTGGCTTACTTTCACACTGGCATTCTCAAGTGTTCTACCACCATTTCCTCTTGCCTTGCTGAGAGGAACATTTCTTTTGCTGATGCCTGATCCAGCGGAACTGCCCTTTTTGCTGGAAGCTGATGATGATCCGGACTTGCTGGCTGCAGCCTTGGCTTTAGCTTTAGCTTTGACGGTCTCGTGTGTCAGCACCTCCTTCCTGAGAGACCCGGACCTCCGGAGTCTGGAGTCCGCTGAGGACGATGCCTGGTTGTTATTCTGCTGCCGTATGGTCTCAGCCTGCTGGCTGGTAAGAGACTCTCTTGGAGTGATGCCGAGCATCTTGTTGAGTTGGTCATCCTCGACGAGCTGGTCAAACCTGTTGATGGCCAACTGGACTGTCTGGTTAACAGAAGGTGCTTCAGAAATGGGCGTTAGCTTCCCGAGCAGTATCTCCTTGTGGAGAGCGTTGGTCACATGATCGAGATGGTTGGAATAAGTTTCATCATCGGGATTCTTCCAGTCACATGGAACCGGTTCACTGACCTCAACCCTAGGAATGACCTCCTGTGTCATGTCGAGGTTCATTGGCGCGAAGCCGTCATGAGACATCACCGGGAGAGGAAGTCTGTCTTCGTGGTCGGGTTTGATTTCCAGGAATCGTGGAGTGGAGGGACTCGAGGTTCCATCAGTCCTGGCAGTCAGCAGCTTGAACCGAGGCTCGATGGACTCAATGACTTCAATGTCGGAGTCATCGAAGTCAGACTCGTACAGGAATTCAGCCACCTTCACATCAGATGTGTCATTGCAGCCGGCTGCTAAACTCCAGCCTATCCCAGAGATCAGAGCCATGTCAGTCTGCTCAGAAATCAACTTCAGTTTATCGTCTTCCTCTACATCTTTTCGTTTCTTTTTACCAGATTTCACCCTCTTGGAAGCCTTTCCACTACGAACCCTGACATTGGCATCAGATGTGGAATCGCGTGTCTTGGACTCTCTGCTCTTTGCGCTTTTCCTCCGCCCGGAACTTTGTCTCTGACCTCCAGAAACTGGTCGCTTGTTGTCCTTGGGCTTCTTAGCACTCTTGAGAACACGAGTCTTCTTGAACTTGCACGTGGCATCTCTGGTGGACTTTCCAATCACATAACCATAGGAAGTGGCTGGAATTCCTCTACCGTGAGCACCGCGACCGCACTCACCACAAGGTGTCCTTGGAGTTATGACCAACTCCGGCTGGATCCAGTTCTCAAACGGATTCACGATCACAGGGGTCTGAATAGGAGCGCTGCTCCCTACATAGAATGGTTCACATATCTGAGGCCTGGGTTCCTCTCCCGGTAAAGAGATCCTCACGAGGGGCTCCTTGTTGTCCTGACACGGCTTGACGTACCTCCATGTGTCTGACTTCCTGGCAGGGTTCAAGGGTCTAGTCCTGCTGTTGGGTTTGGCACTCAGCTGGCTGTCAGAGGGAGATCGGAGCGTCTTCCCAGCAGGCGACACGTTTGGCACAATTGCTGCAGAAGCTGTTTTAGGAGGATCTACAGAAGAACCCTCTACCTTGGCTTGTGTCCTCGGCTTGGCAGAGTTGGCACTAGCTGGATGTGACGTAGACTCTTGGAGCACAGTGACCTTGGACTGGGTCGAGACAGAGGTGGATACTTTTGAAGATGAGCTTAAAGTGGATGTGGAAGTGCTTGTGGGTGTAGATGCTGATGTGGATGAGTATTTCAGAACGGACTTAGATGCAGGTTTGGGAGCAGTACTAGCACCTGCTGTTTTGATAGAGGTTGGTCTGAGGGAAGGTTTGGCTGGTGTGGATGTTGAAACTGAAGACTGACATATAACTACTGATGGAGTATTAGTTTTGGATGAATTTGGTTTTGTGAGATTTGAACTGGAAGTTTTTGAACCAGAAATGACAGCTGTTTGCTGATCTTGGGGAGTTTCTTGTGAAGCTGGTTTAGTGGAAGAGCTTTGAGAGGGTTGGGACTCTACAACTGAGGAATTCTTAACACTTTTGGCTGAACTTACATTAGCACTGCTAGCTACGGATCTGGTAGGGGAAGGATTTCTCTGTAATCTAGAGCTACTAACATTGGGAGGGTGTAAAGCTTTCACCACTTTAGGAACGTTTGTACTTACAGGCGAACCATGTACAGGTCTCTTAGTAACACAGGTGGACTTCTCAGTGGTACACATACCCTTCTTAGCAGCAGACTGATTACAACCCTGCTTCCCTTTGGCTGAGGCACTTGGCTGGGAACATTGTTCTTGGTTCAACTTCCCAGAAACACTATCAACTGCATTGTTTCTAGACAACTCGGAGGTACTGTTCTTTGCATGTGTACTTCCGATCTTGACACTTTGTGGCTTGTAGTCATCCTTTATGTCAATCTGTTTAACAGGGGCATCCTGTGCACTACTGGCATCAGATGCAGTGTCGCACAGTCTACGGTCGGACCTCGACTTACACACACTGCTGGTGAAGCTTCTGCTACGAGTCACTTTGCTCCGGAACTGTTCCCCGACGTTGTCCATGGGGCCGCTGATGCTGTACCGGCTGACCCTGGACAGAGGAGAGTTACTGCCCTTGACAGCTCTGTCGCCGCTCCTGTTGATGATGAGGATGTTGACGGTGTGGTCGCGTGGGGAGGAGGAGGAGATGCTGCTGGTGCTGGAGGTCGGGTCACTACCAGAGGACTGGAGGAGCGGGTCCTTGGGTCGACTTTCGTCCAGGACAAAGTCCTCCTTCAGAAGGGAGCGGCCTCGCAGCAGCTCAATCGGAGCCGTGAGGGACAGCTGGACACGGTCTCCAGAGATCTTTGGCAGCTCGTCATCTGACCTTGGGGAACTCTCCTGCAGAGGAAGGAAGGAATGTCTTTAGAGGCGTGGAAATATGGGTGACTTTGTAACGATTTAACATATATCTAATGCATACAGTTCAAATAATTCTACAGAATTTCTGCTTTTCGTTATGAAATCGACATAAAATAATAGTTAACATTAATAATAGCTGTAACATTTCTGAAATAGCTGTAATATGTCTGTGATAGCGTTAATATGACTGCAGTATCTCTGTAATGATTGTTACATCTGTGTCAAGTCTGCAACATCTTTACCATATCGGTAACATGTTTTAATTATCTGCCACATTCCAGTAACAGTGTTCAACTTTAATGAAGGTCCTGGAATCATTTGAAAATATGGATGAGGGATCCCCTGTAAACTACATATATTTGACCACCATTAACAATGGGCCTAATTTCTAAAACTGCAACATATCTGCAACACATCTGTAACATGTCTGTAACATCTCTGCTGACCTTGGATGAGTCTTGGTCCCGCCTGCTATCCACGAGTCGTCCTTCCAGGATGCTGTAGGACTTCTGACTGACCAGTGTGGGAGTGGGGGGAAGGACGTGGGACGAGTTTGGCGGCAGGACAATCACCTGGGCGGTGGTCAGTGGACGCGGTGACATGTCTGGGTAACAATGATATTCTTATCAATAGTTCCACATTGTTATCAATAGTTCCACATTGTTATCAATAGTTCCACATTCTTATCAATAGTTCCACATTCTTATCAATAGTTCCACTTTGTTATCAATAGTTCCACATTCTTATCAATAGTTCCACATTCTTATCAATAAATAGTTCCACATTCTTATCAATAGTTCCACAGCAGGGCTCGACAGTAAGGATTGTCCGCCTGTCCGGGACAGGTATGATTCACCGGCAGACAGGTGAATTAGCCCAGATTAACAAGCCTTTTACAGTTGCATGTCCGATAGGGCACAGGGACAGGTGCCTCAAATATTTAACGACGAGCCCTGCACATTTTGTTTTATTCTCTTTGACTTTAACCCATTTACTGTGGTACATGCGCACAAGAACCATACTAACATTATATAAATAATTATGGCATAAATCAAGATGTTTAGACAATTTACAGAAAATAGCAAACATCGTAGTCTTTTTAATGTGGATGAGTATTTCAGAACAGACTTAGATGCAGGTTTGGGGCCAGTACCAACAAGTCATGTCTAATGGTGATGGATTTCTAATGAAATCGAGGAAATTCAAAAAGAAATTCAAGGTCCAGGGGTTCAAACCCGAGTTGCCTGGATTGTGAGTCCGACAATCTACCCACTGAGCCGAAGGGGTAACCCAGTTGGCCGAGACCAATATGAGGATATTACATCACATCCTGCTACACGTGACTGATGGTGTGTCGTTGTTCGGGGATGGTCGTGGGCGGTTGCAATACACGACGTACATACCAAAGTCGACGATGGCGGAGTTGGCAGAGGACCTGGGGGTCAAGACTTCTAGAATGGTGGTGGGGATGTTGAGGTTCGTGGCTTCCCGCTCCATCGGTGTGCGCAGTGGCGACGTTCTGTCGTCGATGTCGGCATTGTCGCCGGATGATAGCGACCTCCCTGGAAACAGACACGATTTGTTTAACATTATGACACAATGACTGGTAGAGGTGGTGGGGAAGGGGGTCTGGTAGAGGTGGTGGTGAAGGGGCTCTGGTAGAGGTGGTGGGGAAGGGGCTCTGGTAGAGGTGGTGGGGAAGGGGCTCTGGTAGAGGTGGTGGGGAAGGGGTTCTTGGTGGTTTTGAGAAGGGATGAAAGTCTGTATTGGAGGAGTGAGAGAGTGTGAGAGAGTTAGTGAGAGAGTGATTGAGTGAGTGATTATGGAGTAACGTTGCTGCGGTAATCTTTCAACCATTTGCGACAAGTGTAGAGTTGATCAGGATAGGAATGAGCCGGAGGTAGATGTTTATAAAGGGTCAGTGAGTGGATGAACGTTTGTGTGTGTGTGTGTGTGGGGTTGGGATGAGTAGTTTAGTAGGGGGTTGATAGTTGGCTTGGAGCTGGCATGCGAGTCAGGATGATTGTTTGTAGTTGGTCAGGACAGGTATGAAAGGTGAGTAGTGAAGGTGTGGAGTGGAGTGGGGCGAGGGGTGGGGTTGGTTAGTTTAGGGAGGCGTCAATGGCATGTTTTGGGGAGTGGGGGTGGTTATGTATGATTGGGGTGGGGCTGAGAGATCTGGGTACAGTGTGCTTCAGAGTGAGGTAAATACTCATAGGGTGGAATGTTCCAGGTGGAATTAATGTTCTACTGTATGAGAATCAACATGAACGACAGAAAAACCCAATCCATGAAATTATCACAGAGGAAGACCTCATGTTAATTAAATATTAATGATGAGTTTTACGTCGCAGCGGGAATCTTTCAAGCATACGCGAAAACATATTACCGGAAAATTGTCATATTAATGAAATAATCAAGGTAAAGCAGTATAAGGTTAGGTATTGACTGATGGCGTCTATGTATCGACTGACGGCGTCTATGTATCGACTGACAGCATCTATGTATCGACTGACAGCATCTATGTATCGACTGACAGCGTCTATGTATCGACTGATGGCGTCTATGTATCGACTGACGGCGTCTATGTATCGACTGACGGCGTCTATGTATTGACTGACAGCGTCTATGTATCGACTGACGGCGTCTATGTATCGACTGACAGCGTCTATGTATCGACTGACGGCGTCTACGTATCGACTGACGGCGTCTAGGCCTTACCTCTCCGAGGCAGATAGGAATCACAAGTCTTGGTGACGTCGGCGAGGCTGGGAGGAACGAACGGGTCGGAGCCTACCCTGCGATGTGTCTTCCCTCCGCGGAGTGGCGTCTCGTGAGGGATGGGAGACACTCTGAATGTGCGAAAATAGGAATGAGACAACTACCACGCACACGATGATTGCTGTAACAGTGGTTCAATGTGTAATACTGTCGACAAAGTATTTTTTAATCAACACAGGAATGAGGCAATTGCCGTGTTTACTCTAATAGCATAATATTAACTAAATTATGTCCCTCTGTAAATATTATCTACTAATTAGTTCTGCATTTAAAAACACTTCAAAGTAAAATCCCTCCTACAAACATACTCAGGTCATAATCAGATAGATCAAGTCAACGTAAAGTCAACTGGCTGGTCTATATATTAAATAATAATTTGTTCCAATCAAGGGTGTAGCCAGCTATATACACAGACGAATCCGCAATTTTATTTTTTAAATAAACTATTAACATAGCAAACTCTGAGTATTAATGAATCCGCATTAACATAACCCTAGCTACGCCCCTGTCAAATTTATTATACTGTGTTGACAGAGGGAGAGTTCATCTCTGTGGGAGCGACTGTACCTGTTGCTTTGAACACAGAAGTCTTCCTGTCCATCTCGAGATGGCAGAGGAGTAATCCTTCTTCTATCAGTAGCCATGCTTGCTAAAATAAAATTAGTTAAATTTCTCATAAATATCAAATATAATGAATTTCAATTTTTAAAGGCATACAATCACGGTTGATTGTCCTAGATAATGGCCAAACGAATTTCTGTCTGAGACTCTTTACGTTTGATTTGTACACCCCAAAGTTGTTATTTACTGGTATATTAAGTCCCCAACACTTGATATTTATAATAAATTTCATATGTTTTCTAATAATTATTTGTCAAGACAAAACATTATATTATCTTTGATGTATTCATAATATCTGTGATTGTATGCCTTTAAGTCTCAATACAAAACTTCCTAAAACACGTTCCAGTAATTCTATTTCTAGTACTTATAAAATTCAGTATAAAATTTGTATTATTATTAATATAATTATTATTATTAACATAAATAATTAAAAGCCGGTTTATACTGGTAAAGTATTGCCCCGGCCGGGATTTGACCCACCGACCTTCCGCACCCCTTTGCAGACGCCCTAGTATTAAATATACGCATTGCTTACGCGCAAGTGAAATGTACACCACTCATTAAAAATCGGATACGAAAGCGACTCTCAGATATGTGAACACTTCCTATTACGTTTCCAAAAGAATGTCAAAATGTTTAAGAAAGGAAACTTATCGCAAATACCAAGTGACCAGTTAAAGGCATACTATCACAGATACATGTATTCAACTTATGGCTTTTGGACTAGTTCTTAGCTACAACTGTAAAGTATTCACTTGACATACCTAAAATCATGTTTCTACTTCCAAAAATCTTTCCATCGCTGTATGGTAGACAAAATACCACTGCACCCCCACGATAATGTGAATCGAATGGTTCTTTTTTTCTAGCGGTATTCAATCTGTAGGCCCCTACTTTCGTTTCCTCATCATATGAAGACAGAGGGGCATACGGGTCAACGCTTCTTGGAATGTCAAAATGGTAGGACTCGATTTCTTAGAATTCCTTCATAAATCAACTGCTGCTTCGAAGACATGATAAGTATGGGTCCGTAACCGTAATTCATATAAAATATGAATTTCTTGTTAACTAGCTAGTGTTGAGGAATAAGTACATCATTAAATAACAACTTGTAGGTGTACAAATCAAACGTAAATAGTCTCAGACAAAAATGTGTGTGTCCGTTATATCGGTCAACCCGCCGTAATAGTATGCCTTTAATATGCTAGAATATGTATGGGCTTACATACATACATACATACATACATACATACATACAAAATGTATATATCGCCCTATTTATCCATACGTAAATACCATAAGGCGCTTTACAGTTAGTTCCGTTGTAACGCAATTTGAAAAGGAGTGTTTTTAGTTGTTTCTGGAATGACTTTCTCAAGCCCACTGGCAGACTATTTAGAAGTTGGCTGACATGTATCCAATTGATTGTCCAAATGTTGTAGTTCGATTTTGGCACTACCAGTCGGACCTCAGACTCGGACCTCAGAGACCGAGCTGGATGGTATTTACATACTAGTTCTTGAAGATATATTGGCCCGGTTTCATTTACTGCTTTATAGGTATATACTAAAGTTTTGTATTGACATCTCCGTTTTTACTAGAAGCCAGTGGCGATTCATGAGGATAGGTATCACACACGATCGTGTCTGGTAGATGCCAGAGCGTGTGATAAAGCGGGCAGCTGTATTCTGGATCCTCTGTAAACGGTTGATCTGAGAGAGAGGTAAGCATGAGAAAAAATAAGTATACATTGGAGGTATGAATGTCAATACATACAGTACGCTGTTCCTCCTGGAGAATATCATAGTGACTGGTATCATAGTGACTGGCAAATAGTGACACGTGGATCGCGAGTGTTGCATGTGGGTCGGTGGCAGTCTCTCCTAAGGAAACTATTCGTGTGTTCACCGTTTTTCAAGGTACCCGTCTACTCAGTGGGTGTATTCGATTCATCACTCTATCAACCCTAGGCTGGCAGTTGAGTGATTAAGTTCCTAATACGAACACCAGGGCTGTATTTTTGGGGGGGACTCGATTGTTACTTGAACATGCGCGTTAGCACTAAAACTGTGCTGAGGACCAATCACATTATTTTGATTATTTACTGCACCTGATTTGACACTCGAGTTCAACACAAATACAGGCTATGTGTTGCATCCGAGAGAGGTCAGAAAAGGGCAGTATACTTCCAATGTTAGCTGTAGTAAGACTCTTGAGCAAGAGCTGCAATCTGGCGAACGGAAGAACGTGTGCATTTTAAAATATATATTCGGGATTATTTGTTGATTTTTACATTTTGACAATATATTCTGGGTGGGAAAACATTTCAGTCGGAGAAATGAGTGAACTTAATTATTAATTTACATTTTTCACATATTTCTTCAATCGGTGTTTGTTTACTCCTGCCGTTCGATGCAAGTACTCACTGGGCATTGCACCCGTGAATCGAATACAGCCAATGTCTTCTCAGGCTCGTATTACGCGTGTAAACTTCGATGACACCACATTTCCATTTATAAACTTTACTGCAGTATTGAAGACAGAGTGTACATTGTTATTATTCCTATAAGCGTGATCATTTAAATAGAGCTCGTGTTTTTAATCAATTGATAAATTACACAGATATCTGAGCAGAGTTTGCTTTATGTTCTCGGGTGAGATTCTCTATATAATTGTTTGTACTTGTATGTCATCTAATAATTAACTGATTCCAAAGTCAATCCAGTCGCCGCCAGTATCAGAACAAACATCATGTCGGTTAGCTAATGGTTTAACGAGCTCGTCCTAATAGCAGAAGATTGTACATCGATAAACAGCTAGTAGAATAAGCATTTTAATATGCAGAACATGGCTAGTGCCTCTCAC
>JAUTBQ010221448.1:0-53228 GCA_032361185.1 Lepetodrilus ovalis | reverse complement strand
CATATTTGAGCGTACTCCAGTTACTAATTGGATACCATCATTAAATAAAACTTTAAAGAGCTTTTTTGATATATAGCCTTTGTCACCATAAATTTTTCCAAAAATATTTTTACAAATTGTTTTCATAATATGAAGATTTCTATCGTCTGTATTGCCTTTACTTAAAACAAAGTTAAGGATTTCACCTTTATCATTTACAAGAAGATGTAATTTAAAGCCAAAAGACCAGCCCATCGTTGACTTAGCTCGTTCTGCAATACCTTTGAATACGTTATGATTAAAAAACGTTTGTTATGACAAACTCTTAGAGTTGTTGAATCGACAAATGAAATTCCAGAATATTTAGCAGGAGAATCCAATTTTAAAAAATAATGCAAGTGGGTAAATAGTACGTTGAGATAATTCAACAAACCTATTGTAAGACAATAAATTAGGAAATTCTTTCTTGTAATGTTTCCCATGGAGTATAAATAAAAGTGTTTTAAATTTCTGTAATTACTCATATGAAAGGCAATTCATATTGTCATAAGTTCACTCCATGACATACTTGGTTTTCTTCTTCTTAGATTTCCATTTGTTATTAAGTTTTTTTGTAATTTTTCTTCAAAAGAAATACAAAAATCATCGACTTTACAAAATATTCTTGTTAAATTGTCTTCGGTTATCATTTGCTATTTCTTTGTTTTTATTAATGTTTAAACATAAGAAATATAGCAAGTCATAACCATTCATATTTAAATAGTTATCCCGAACTCAGGTTAAATAAATTTATTAAACTCCATTTGTGGCAGATAGAAACACGATTTATTGACCTCTACGAATTTAAGGTGTAGCGTGAAAGAAAAGATCATAACGCAAGATGATATTGAAGCAATTAAATTAACTATTAACGAAAAAACGGGGCTTATTTTTTCTGAAGATAAAAACTTGGATATAAAGCAGTCTATTATTCTGACACTTGAGAAATTTGGTATTCCCAGTGTTGAAGATTTACTAAACGATCCATCTTTATTTAGTTTCACGTCAAGTGAATATCGATTTTTAATCGAAAACTTAACGATAAATGAAACCTATTTTTTTCGACACTTTAGCACTTTAAAAAGATTTATTCTACCAAGGTTAGTTGAATCAAATCATAGTAAAAAACTTAAAATTTGGAGTGCGGGATGTAGTTCAGGTGAAGAGGCATACTCAATTTCTATGGTTCTACACGAATTAATAGCAAATATTAAAGATTGGAATATTTGCATAAAAGCAACAGATATCGATCAACACGTTATTTCTATGGCAGAAAAAGGGATATATAGACATTGGTCAATGCGTTCGTTAGATCAATATTATCAAAATAAATATTTTACCCAAAGCGGAGCAAATTTATTTGTTATTAAATCAAAAATAAAGGACATAGTTGATATATCCCTTCATAATTTGAAGGTAAATAATTATCCGTTAATTCTAAGCAATACAGATAAACTTGATATGATTATATGTCGAAATGTTACAATTTATTTCGATAAAAAAACGACAATAGAGATCGTTAATCGTTTTCATAAGTGTTTAAAAGATGGTGGTTATTTAATCGTAGGACATTCAGAGCCATCTCCCTTTATATACGAAAAATTTGATTACGAAATATTAGGCGATATGGTCGTTTACAAAAAAAATCGAAAGAAGAAAGAAAAAATAGAACAAATTTTTATCAATGAGAAGGAAAATTTAAGACGAGAGGTAGGAAATTCCAAACTTTTAAAAGTGGAACAATTAAATTTATTGACTAAAAAAAATGTAAACAGAATTGAAGAAATAGAACTAACTGTTGATGCAGCATATCAATTATATAAGAAATATGATTATAAAAGAGCAATTGAGAGCTTAGACAAAATAATTAAGCAGAATCCAAATAATGTTAAGGCAAATTACCTAGCTGCTTTAATTTATGCGAATATGCATCAATTTGAAAAATCCAAAATTTTTTTAAAGCTCGTAATAAAATTTGATTCTCTATATCAAAACGCGTATTACCTTTTATCGTTAATGGCAAAAGAGGATAAAGACTATGAAATAGCGATCGACTACCTAAAAAAAACTCTATACATTAATAGTGAATTTATATTAGCTTACTACGAGCTTATTATGAATTACGTAATGCTTAAAAATATTAGCGAAGCAAAACGGGTTTTTTTACAAATTAAGAAATTAATTTGCAAAAAAAATGATACGGATAATATTGGAGTAGTTGAGTATTTAGAGATTAAGGATTTAAAACGACTGATAGTAAATTTTTTAGATAAAGTAGAATTTTAATGGTAGCTAAAAAAGTGTATAATAAGGCTTACGTCCAATCAGTTCTAGCTGAACGTGCAGATGAGTTGAAGATAAAACAAAAGAAGAAAGATCCGGTTGATTCAATTAATTACTTCATTTTTCGAATTGGGAATGATCTTTTTGCCTTTAAAATGGGCGATATTAATGAAATTCGTGAAGAAGAGAGTATTATTCCTATTCCATGCACAGTTTCATTTATAATCGGTGTAATAAATCTTCACGGTGAAATCATATCTGTTTTGGATATTCGTGATTATATTAATGTTAGCGAGAATGTAAAATACCATAGTAAACATTCAAGAATAATTATAATTAAATCGGATGTTTTTATTGGTAGCATACTAGTTTCGGAGGTAATAGAAAAGGTCGTTGTCAAAAAAACAGAATTAATGGAAATTACTGAATACACTAAAAATGCTTCAAACTTTATTTCCCAGACGTTTTTATACAAAAAAGACTTAGTAAGCATAGTAGATATCAAAAGACTCTTACGAAAAGAAGAATTTATTATTAACCACCCTATAGGATAAAATGGATATATTTCAATTTGCTCATATATTATTAGCGCTTATTTTAGGTCTTTTTTCAGCGTTCTTATTTAGTTTTCTTTACTTAAATAAAAACAAAAGATTGTTAAATTCAATTTTTATTTTAGCTTCTCTTATTTTGTTTGTAACAACCTTAGCAGTTCTATCTTATACTTTTCTTCAAACGGTATTTGTATCAAAATTTTTACAAATAACAATAACTGCATTTGTCTTTGCATTTTTGCTATTGATTGTTCAACAATTTGATAGACAACGCTATACTTCATTTATTCAACAAGCTTCGCGTATATTACAACGCCTTTTAGAAAATTCTGACACGACAAATTTTGAATTCCGACCGATTGTATACTTCGCTAGCGATAGTTTAAAAGATTTAATTGATACGCTTCCATACATCACTCGCTTAGTTTCTGATAAAAATGAAAAACTACAACGGCTTGATGCCCTGTTGCACAATTTTTCGAAAGAAGTTAATGACTGTCATACCGATATTCAAAAAGCCATTACTTCTCAAAATTCAAATATAAATGAAACGACAACAACTGTAAAAGAGATTGTCGCTACTACAGATCAAATGTGTGAAAAATCAAAAGTCGTTGTTGAAGCTGCGGAGGAGTCCGTAAGTCTAAGTCAAAAAGGGATGAAGTTTGTCTCCCTTTCTATGGCAGATATGAATAAAATTCGCACCAGCGTTGGGGATATTTCATCTGAAATGAAGTTTTTGGATAAGCAAATATTGCAAATATCGCAGTTTGTTTTAAAAGTTAGCGGTATCTCAAAGAGAACAAATTTATTAGCAATTAATGCCTCAATTGAGGCATCAAAGGCTGGGGATGCTGGGAAAGCTTTTTCGGTGGTCGCAGATGAAATACGAAAATTGGCAGAGCAGTCACAAGTATTGGTTAAAGATATTACTATTGTAATACGAAAATTAATCGAAAAAACGGAACAAACCTTATTGACAACGGAGAAGAGTCTTCATCAAGTTGATGAAGGTGTTGGACAGATTCAGCAAACTGGTGACAAAGTGACAGAATCAATGAAGAGTCTAGAAGTAAACCTAGTTTCAGCACAACAAATTTTAGCGGCAAGTAGACAACAATCAATTGGTATGGAGCAAATTTCAGATGCACTTAAAACGATTAACTTAGGAGTTGTAGAGTTATCAAATAGCTCAATGGGAATTGCAAAATCTACAGAAAAAATTACAAAACAAATTGGGGTATCAAATTCGGAGGGCTCTACAAATAGATGACTGATTTAACATCTGCTTTAATTTCTGATTTAATTATTTTATTAATTCTTATTGCTATACTCATACGTTTGCAATCTGGGCGTTTGTTTTATTACATACTAGCTGGAACACTGATTGCAAATTTGCAAGGGATTTTTTGGATGTATTTTGAAAATCCAGTTTATAAATTTGGAACTTTATTTTTGGCACTAATAACAGCTGTTCCGCTGTTCTGGAAGGGTTTTGGAACGATTAGAAAATTTTATTTTAATATTATGAGTATTTCAAAAGGGAATAAATCCATTAGTTTTAGTAGCTTTTATATGTTCAAGCGGGTTGAAGAAAATCTAATTAGTGATTTTCAAAGTAAAGAATCATTAATTGAACAAAACTCTTTTGCTGTTCAACAATTAGGAACAACAGCGAAAGAATTACAATCGGCTATGGAAAAACAAGTTGTTAATATTACGGAACAAAGTTCTGCTATAAACCAAGCAGCTTCCACGATCAAAGAACTAAATTTAACGTCATCGCAAACGACTGACAAGGCAAATTTAGTTCTGGAGTCTGCTGAAAAAACAATGGAAATAACAAATAAAGGTTACCATGCTTTTAGAGAAGCGGTAGATAGTATGCTAGATATTCGTTCAAAGGTCGAACGTATTGCCGTTCAGATTTTAGAATTAAGTTCTCAAACTCAAAAAATAGGTTCAATAATTACCTCGGTTGATGAAATTGCGGAAGCAACAAACTTATTGGCACTAAATGCCTCTATTGAAGCATCCAAAGCGGGAGAAGCTGGTTTAGGTTTCCAAGTCGTTGCAAGTGAGATTAGAAAATTGGCAGAACAAAGCAAGCGTTCAGTTGCAGAAATTGCCACTATCATTCTGGAAATCCAGAACGCAACAAATTCAACTGTTATGGCAACTGAACAAGGAACGAAAGGTGTTGACTCAGGAGTTGACTTAATTAATGGTGCTGGAGCCTATTTGGAAGAGTCTATATCATCATTGGATGATAATTTAAATGCTGCACAACAAATATTATTTGCAAATAAGCAACAAATGATTGGCATAGAACAAATTACGCAGGCTATTAACAGTGTTAATATTGTCATGAAACAAATATCGGTGGGTACAAACCAAATAAAAGAGGCCATAAAGATTTTAAATTATATTTCTAATGAATTAGAAACAAAAGACGCATGAATCTTTACCCAGAAGAATTTAAAGAAGTTTTTACAATATTTAAAGCAGAAGCTGTTGATCAGATTAAAACCCTGAATAACGGTCTTTTGGAATTAGAAAAAAATCCATCTAATCAATCAAATTTAGAAGAAATTTTCCGAACAGCACATAGCCTGAAGGGTTCGTCTAGAATGTTAGGCATAGAATCAATTGGATTAATTGCACATGAATTAGAAAGTTTCTTGGGAAAATGTAAGTCAGGTAGTATCAATGGTGAGCTATATATAGATCTAATGTATGAGGGTGTAGATAGAATTGATGATATCGTCAAGTTATTATCTAAATCAGATAAGGCTGATTTGGATAGTGTTGATGTGTATGACCTTGTAAATCGCTTTAAAATGATATTGGAAAAAGCAAATGCCAAACCTTCAGAAAAAATAAAATCAGTAAAAGAGCAAAAATTTTCTAAAAATAAAGAGAGAAAAAATACAGATAAGAAAATCGATCAGGACTATTCAACGAATAAAATAGAACAAGCTTTTAATATAGATAAAGAAATTTTAAAAACTGAAAAGATAGTCGAAACAACTATTTCTAGGAAAATCATTGAAGAAAAAACTGAGATTGAAGAATTTATTCGGATTCCTACTCAGCAAATTGATCAAATTATGAATCTCGTTAGCGAATTAGTTACGAGTAAAATTCGGAACGGTAAACAACTTAAAGATTTATATAAAATTCAAAGTAAAACAATGACGTTATCTAAGGAGTATGATGATTCACGGGAATTGATTCAATCTTTAAATAAAAAGTGCCTTGGTGCTATCGGCCCAATATCCTTAGAAACATTGAATGAGAATGAGGTACGTAATTTGCTTCGTTTGGTTATTAATACGCTATCGGTGATTACACCACTAAATGAGTCATTAGCAATTCTTATACAAAAAAAAAATAATGATATATTCCGTAGCACTAATTTGATTGATCAGTTACAGGAAAAAGTTCGTGATACTCGCCTATTACCTTTGAATACTTTGCTTGAATTAATGCCTAGAATGGTTCGAGATATTTCAAAATTTTTGAATAAAAAAATTGAACTCACGATTGATGGTGGTGATACAAAATTAGACAAACAAATTTTGGAAGAAATAAAAAACCCAATCATTCATATTATTCGAAATTGTATTGATCATGGGATAGAGCTTCCAGACGAGCGTATTGCAAGTGGAAAACCAACAACAGGGCAAATAAATATTTGCGCTAGATATGAGAGTAACAGTGTCTTTATAGGAATTGTTGATGATGGAAAAGGCATTGATGAAGAAAAAATATTAAAAAAAGCGATTGAAAAAAAACTACTTAAAAAATCACGCACTTTAGCTTCAAATGAAATTATGGATTTGATATTTTCTCCTGGTTTTTCAACATCCGAAATTATTACTGATATTTCAGGTAGGGGTGTCGGTATGGATATTGTTCGAACAAATATTGAAAGACTCAAAGGAGTTATTACGATTCAATCAGAAAAAGGAAAGGGTACAAATTTTCAAATTCGCCTACCCTTAACACTAGCAACAATGCAAGTGTTAATTATAGAATCACACTCCGAGCAATACACAATCCCGCTTATTTCAATTGACAGTCTTCTAAAAGTAAAATTATCTGAAATAAATATTATAAATAATAAATCATATATTTCTATTGATGGTAATTTAATTGCTATCATGAAGTTAGATGATTTATTGGAGAAACCACGGCGATTTAAATATAGTGATGAAGAAGATATGATTGTTTCCGAATCGCAAAAGGAATCTAAAGAAAAAATATTACATGTTGTTGTTTGTCATTCAGCTGATCGAAAAATCGCCCTTATAGTAGATCGACTTATTGATGAGCAAGATGTCATAATTAAAAAATTAGGTAGTCAATTTAAGCATGTTAGAAATGTGCTCGGTGTAACCATTTTAGGGAATGGTGAATTAGCGATTATTTTAGACCCCGCAGATTTAGTCAGGTCGGCTTACTTAGATAATAAATTGGGTACTGTTAATTTTCAAGATAAAGATAAAAATCATGCCAAAACACGTGTTTTGGTTGTAGATGATTCGATTACAACCCGTACACTTGAAAAAAATATTTTAGAGCAAGCGGGCTATGATATCACAATATCTGTTAATGGTCAAGAAGCATGGGAGATATTAGGGAAAAAGAATGATTTTGATATTGTGGTTACAGATATAGAGATGCCATTTATGAACGGATTTGAACTTGTAGATAGGATTAAAAAATCCAAAGCACATAAGCATTTACCGTGCATTCTGTGTACCTCCTTAGAATCAGAAGAGGATAAGCGAAGAGGAGTCGAAGTAGGTGCTAGCGCCTATATTACAAAGGGCTCTTTTGATCAAAGAAATCTATTGTCAACCATTGAACGATTAATATAAACGAGGATAAAATGATTCGAATTGTCATAATAGAAGATTCGTCAACGATTCGCTATATTTTAAGAGGTATTTTTTCTAGTGATCCTGAGATTATGGTCATTGGTGAGGCAGATAATGGCGATGATGGTATTTCTATGGTTAAAAATTTAAAACCAGATTTGATCACAATGGATATTCGAATGCCAAAAAAAAATGGCTTTGAATCCACATTGGAAATCATGCGTATTTGCCCAACTCCAATTTTGGTTATCTCGTCATCGGTTGAATCATCGGATCTGAATATTGCTTTCAATGCAATAAAGGCTGGCGCTTTAGATATTGTTGAGAAACCAAAAGGGAACCTGACTGCTGATTTCAGTGAAGTGGGCAAAAAGATTATTCAAAAAATAAAAATTCTAGTTGATGTAAAAGTTATTCGACGTCATTCTAATAAAAGAGACATGGAAAATGAAATTGTAAAAAAAGAGACTAAAGTAGATCAAGGTAATAATTTTATTTTTGATAGGGATTTTTCTCCACAAATTATTGCAATTATTTCGTCCACGGGTGGTCCAGCGGCTTTATTAAATATTTTTAAAGAATTGGATAAGGATTTTCCTATTCCGATATGTGTTGTTCAACACATAACACCTGGGTTTGGGCAAGGACTTGTTGATTGGATAAGGCAAGAATGTGATATTCGAGTTAAGTTTGCTGAAGATAATGAAAAAATTGAAGGGGGCTGTGTTTATTTCGCTCAAGACGATCAGCATATGATTATTACTAAGGGAAAACGAATAAAGTTAAATAAGGATCCTGCAGTTGTTGGGTTGCGACCTTACGGGAACTATTTTTTAAACTCAGTTGCATCAACTTATCAGGAAAATAGTATTGGTATTATTTTAACTGGAATGGGACAGGATGGTGTAACAGGAATAAAGCGAATGAAGGATATGGGCGCGATAACTATTGGACAAGATGAAACAAGTTCAATTATTTATGGTATGCCACGTGAAGCATATGAAGCTGGCGGAATAACCATTCAATTACCAATTCGAAAAATCGGATCTCAGTTAAAAGAATTGATTTTAAGATAATGATGCAAAAGAAAGGTATAATTTTCAGGCTTATTGAGATGATATTAAAAAATTAGGTGACAGCCATTTTTGCTGTCGTATCTGCAATTTGTAGTTTCTCAATAATATCGTCAATATTTCCATCCATAATTTTATCTAAACTGTAGAGAGTTAAAGAAATTCGATGCTCTGTACATCGTCCCTGAGGGAAATTATAGGTTCGAATTTTTGCTGAGCGATCACCAGTGCTAACGAGTTCTTGTCTCTCTTTTTTTAGATTTTCTTGTCGTTTCTGTAACTCAATGTCATAAAGCTTCGCCTTAAGGTGTTTCATGGCTTTATTTTTGTTTTTAAGTTGAGACTTTTCATCCTGACAGGTAACTACAATTCCTGTGGGTGTATGCGTCAAGCGAACAGCAGAATCAGTAGTATTTACTGATTGTCCACCATTTCCCGATGAACGATAAACATCAATACGAATATCATTTTCATTTAATTCAATATCAATTTCGTCAGATTCTAAGAGTACAGCAACAGTTGCAGCTGAGGTATGAACTCTTCCCTGAGTTTCTGTTTCAGGAACACGTTGAACTCGATGTACACCTGATTCAAATTTAAGTTTTCCATAGACATCTTCACCCTTGATCGCAAAAACGATTTCCTTAAATCCACCTTTTTCAGCTTCACTGAGTGACAGAAGCTCGGTTTTCCACCCCAGCGTATCGGCGTATTTAGTATACATTCGATACAGATCACCCGCGAAGATACCCGCTTCATCACCTCCAGTTCCTGCTCTTATTTCCATAATAACGTTTGATGAGTCATTAGGATCTTTTGGTACCAAGAGTATCTTTAATTCATCTAATAATTTAACTTCACTTTCTCCTAAGTCTTCCAGTTCCATTTGTGCCATTTCTTTCAAATCTGTGTCACTTGACTTATCAGAAATTATTTCCTTATTGCCTGAAATATTATCAATGATTTTTTGGTAGATTTCGTATTTCTTAATAAGCGGCTCAAGTTCCTTTATTTTTTTTGAGAGTTGCGTATAGTTTTTAATATCCGACGTTATATTGGGCGCGCTTATTTGTTTATTCAGATTATTGTAAGATTGAACAAGGGAATTTAATTTATCAATCATGCATCACCAGTAATTTAAAAATTAATATAGTAAAAATAGTGAAAACAAAAAAGGGATGCCTATTAAACATCCCTTTTTTTCACTAAGTTATTTTTTTTTAGCGTAGCGTTTTTTAAATTTATCAATACGCCCTGCCGTATCCACAAGCTGGGATTTACCTGTAAAAAACGGATGACTCTTACTGGAAATTTCAACTTTTAATAAAGGATATTCTTTCCCTTTGAATTTTTTTGTTTCTTTCAAAGATTGGCTAGAACGGGTAATCCACTCAAATCCACTAGATAGATCATGGACTAGGACTTCTTGATATTTTGGATGGATATCTTTTCTCACGATTTCTCCTATCAGGAAATAGTTTCATTTTTGAGGCGCAAATATATATCTACATTAGCAAAAATGCAAGTTGCTTTAGCTGTTCATCATTGCTAAAAATTCAGAATTATTTTTAGTTCCACGCATTTTATCCAAAACAAAATCCATAGATTCTTGTGACGACATATCAGCCATCATTTTTCGTAGAACCCACGAACGTGATATTTCTTCTCTAGTCAATAAAAGCTCTTCCTTTCGTGTACCCGATTTTATAAGATCAATTGCGGGGAAAATACGCCGATCAGCCAATGAACGATCTAAAAGAATTTCCATGTTGCCAGTGCCCTTAAATTCTTCAAAAATAACTTCATCCATTTTAGACCCTGTTTCAATTAATGCTGTAGCCATGATACTTAAACTTCCGCCATTTTCAATATTACGAGCAGCACCAAAAAAACGCTTTGGTTTTTGAAGTGAATTTGCATCAACCCCACCCGATAGAATTTTTCCGGAGTGTGGCTCAACGGTGTTGTATGCACGAGCTAATCGAGTAATCGAATCCATCAAAATAACAACATCATGACCATATTCAACAAGTCGCTTAGCTTTTTCAATAATCATTTCAGCAACATGCTTATGACGATCTGCTGGTTCATCAAATGTTGATGCAACAACTTCAGCATTTACCGAGCGCGCCATATCTGTTACTTCTTCTGGACGCTCATCTATAAGTAAAACGATGATATAAATTTCAGGATGATTTGCAGAAATTGCATTCGCAATTTTTTGGAGAACAACCGTTTTTCCAGTTCGCGGAGGGGCTGTAATTAATCCGCGCTGTCCCTTACCAATTGGTGTAAAGAAGTTCATAATACGTAGAGAATAATCTTTGGGAGCTAATTCCAAATTTATGCGTTGATCCGCATAAAGTGGTGTTAATTTTTCAAAGCGTTTACGATGTCTTACGCGTTCTGGAAGTTCAAAGTTAATTGAATCAACCTTGAGTAATGCAAAAAAGCGTTCATTTTCTTTAGGTGGACGAACTTGACCAAATATAGTATCACCTTTTCGCAAACTAAATCGCTTAATTTGTGATGGAGAAACATAAATATCATCTGAATTAGATACATAATTATGGGTGTGGCTTCTTAAAAAACCATATCCGTCCGGAAGAACTTCTAGTACACCAAAAGTGTAAATGAAACCATCATTTGCTGCAATTTCTTCTAGAATTTTAAAAATGAGTTCATATCTCCGTGGACGATCAAAGTTTCTAACGCCAATTTTTTCTGCTTCCTTTTTTAATTCGTCAAAGCTTTTTCCTTTTAACGAAAGGAGTAATTTTTGAATACCTTCCATATATATCCTGACTTATTTAGATGTAAAATTTAATGTTTTGAGTTCGGATTAATTGATGTAGTTATATAATTTTCTATTTTTCAGCGCCAATATATATAGTACTCAAAGTGAAAACAAGTGTTTAACCAAAGTTAGGAGTAACTATTTAAAATACAGATGATTATCGGTTTGTATATGAAGCGTTGGTATTTAAATGTGCTTCATTTTAATTTATTACTGGCTTTATTTACACGCATCAACTTTGAGTTAATCACTTATTACCGATGATTTATATCTTTTGTTATAGTTTGTTTTGTAAATTATAATGGATTTACCTCTGGTATTATTCATAGCATTTGAAATGATAAATCTAATCTATTTTTATTCTTTATGAGGGGAATTAATAAACAAAGATTAGAATAAAAATTCCTCCACGACCTTGTTTCCTTTTCTTTTTCCACCAAAATAACTTTCATCTACTTCTACTTCCCCATCAAGTAATTCTAAATGACTACTGTGCTTATAAATGAGTTCCTTAAACGATGAAAATAATAACTAGCTGCTGTTTTATTTACTCCAACTAAACATGCTGACATTCGAGCTGTCGCCCCTGCCACAAATAGTTCTATTAATCGCTTTTCTTTGTACTGACATAATCTACTTTTTCTCACTAGGCTATTCTAAATAATTTTACTTATCTAGGACAGCCCCTAAATTTTTAGCAAATAAATTCTTCAATATCGACTAATTACAATCCGCAAAGTAAAGATTTTTTGAAGCAAATAGAGTTAAAAAATTGATGTACTTCAAGAAAATTTTTATTATTATTCCGGCTATCACGAACAGATTGAAAAAAATGTCCACAGTATTGAAATACGCTTCGCGCGTTTTCGAGATTGAAAAAAATGCAATTTCGGAATTGTCAAAGAAATTGAATGCCGATTTTGAGCGTAGTATCAAACTCCTTCTAGCAACAACAGGTAAAGTACTGGTAACTGGTATAGGAAAATCAGGACAGATTGGACAAAAAATTTCATCAACTTTATCATCTACAGGTACACCCTCTGTGTACCTTCACCCTACCGAAGCAGCACACGGCGATTTAGGAATTGTTAGCCGCGAAGATATTTTAATAACTATTGGAAAAAGCGGAGAATCCGATGAACTCATAAATATCTTACCCATTATTAGGAAGATGGGTGTTAAAATTATAAGCCTAGTAGGAGATTTAAATTCGACCGTTGCTAATCTTTCCGATATTTGTATTGATATTGGTGTAACTGAGGAGGCTTGTGATCTACAATTAGCACCCACATCAAGCACAACAGCCAGTTTAGTTATGGGCGATGCTATCGCTATTACATTAATGAAATTGAAAAATTTTAAGCGTGATAGTTTTGCTCTTTTCCATCCAGCAGGACAATTGGGAAAACGTTTACTCTTTGATGTTAAAACTGTCATGAGAAAAGATGACGAACTTCCAATACTTTATGAGGATAGCTCAACCGAAAATTTAATTTATTCAATGAGTCATTTTGGTCTAGGTATTATTGCTGTTTGCAATAAAAATAAGGAACTTAAAGGTATTATAACAGATGGTGATTTACGTCGTTCATTGCAACGGTTTAAAGAACAATTTTTTAAAACCGATCTGTCCAATATTATGACACGAAAACCTCTTACAATATCTCCTGATTTTTCTGCATATAAGGCCTTGGTAAAGATGGAAAAAATTAATACAATTAGTCACCTACCCGTAATTGAAAAAAAACAATTCGTTGGCATGCTTTGCCTGCATGATTTAATTAAGATTGGTTTATAAAATGTTTCGATTTAATATTAACATGATGCCTTTTGCAAAATTCTTATCCGAGCAAAGGACATTCTCATACAACATAAATCATTTTTTCTTTTCTGCTGAATTGGAAAATGTCGATAGTATCTCGTTTTACTATGACGGTACAAAATCAAATGTCACATTAGAACAGTTACGGCATTTTATTTTAATGGCCAACAAATTTGTTAGTGTTTATACACCCTTAAACTCTGGCTCATATTTAGAACTTTTGGAACTCAACCCCAATATGATTCTTTTTTGTGAAGAGATCGATCCTGTTACTTCAGATTTTAAGGCCGTTGTTGATAGTTCCATTGATACACTTGAATCTGTAATTGAAGAAGTGACGTCCTTTCATATTCGTTGTGGTTTGGTACTGAATCCACAGGTTAAAGCAGTAAAACAAGTAAGCAAGTATCCTGTGGACTATCTTCATTTTGATCTCTCACTTATAAACTCTGCCGGCGATATTGACGATGAGTTGGTATTAACAGAAAGCTTGAATATGGCTATGATTGCAGCTGAAAAGTGTAATTTTGGAATAATCGCAGGTGGAAAAATTAATTTCGATAGTTTATCGCTCTTCTTATCTGATAACCGTATTGAAGAATTTGTAAGTGGTTTTGATTTATTTGAACAATCTATTTTGCATGGATATATAAATTCTATCCAAAAATACTTAGATATACTAAAAAAGAAATAGATACTATTTAAATAAGGTTAAATTACTTTCATGCGCTTTTGTATTTTTCTGTTTGCTTTCTTTTTTTCTTTTAGTCAAGTAACCCATTATTTCCATCCAGAATCATCAAATGAATATATTCATTTCCTTCAAAAAACAGCGCATCACTCTATCCTAAACCTTAACTCAAAATGGACGATTCTAGAAACGGAGAAAAAAACCTCACTTCCTTTTATGTTTAAAGGGAATGCCTCTTTAACAATAAAAAGAAAATTCTTTATTGGAAAAAATTTTAGGAAAGGGAAAAATTTTCTTTCAATCACTGGCATTCGTGACAATGGAATCATTCGATTAAATGGGCAGGTTGTCTTTTCGTATAAATTAAATGGAATGCCTGTTGAACTTGAGCTGGATCCCGAAAAAATCTATTTTGAACATGAAAACGAACTTGAAATTGAAATCCATCATAATGTTGACCTAATAAAATCAATACCGCGACAAGCTTTACGCAGTGAAGCTACATATTTTGGTGGTATTAGAGACGTTTATATTCGTCATGAAAATGAAGCTCATCTTACGAATATTACTATTCACGATGAAAAACAATTCTTATCTTTTCAGTTAACCAATCTAAATATTGACTCAATAAAATATTTTACTTATAGATATAAAATATCTTTTATCAGTATTAAGCTTGATACACTTGCCCGTTTCGTTCACCGAAAAAGGAGACTCAAACAAACAACAAATAATGTCCGCCTTAGCACACAGAAAAACAGAAAAAAATTAGCTCTTCCAAAAAACTATTATGTCTCTATTGAAGGGCAGCGTTGGACAAAAAAAAGAATGGAATATCTGAATTCCATTCAAGTATTAAAGACAAAAAAGAATACCCTAAAAAGAATGCCTCGTTTTGTTGCAAAAATTGAACAGGTAACAGATGGTTCCCCTTTTCTATCTCTGAAACAAATGGAAAATGATGTTCAATTGATTAAAAATGCAGGATTTACCGGAATTTATTTCCCCTATGAATTTCCACACCCATTTTACAATTATTTAGCACAAATTTACCAACTTAATATTTTATCTGCATATCCATTTATTTCAGCACCTATTTCCTTGATGAATATCGAAAAAAATAAAGCCTATTTAAACAATTTTTCCCATTACAATTATAGCTCTATTAAGCTTATTTACAGTGATCTAAATCAGAATAAATTCGCTCATAAAAATAATTTGAAATTTATTAATCTGTCTCCTGCAGTTTATGAAGACTATTCAGGTTATTTAAATTTAAATAACGAAGAAAGGCAGGCAAAAGATCTACTTGAATACTTAAGAAGTCTAAACAAAAATGATGGACTCATTATTTCATATTTTACAGATTTTTTCACCGAGAACCCCTCTGTTCAACAACTTGAAAATGGAAATTCCTTTTTATTAAATAAAGGTTTAATGACCTTAGATAGAAAAGAAAAAAAAGCATTCCGAATTGTTAAAGCATTTTTTCATTCCGAGCAAACACAGCTTGTAAACCCAGGTACAAAAGTCATACGTGAAAACTATACTTTTACCATTTTTGGTCTGATTACCTTTTCAATATTTGTGATTGGGTTTAAACAAGCCACACGCTTGTCCGGCAACTTAAAACGTTCTTTTTTTCACGCACATGGATTTTTCAGTGATACGCGAGACCGTCGTGTCTTATATATGGGACAAAGTTCGTTTCTTGCATTCTTAATCCTCTTAACATTATCAAATATTGGTGCTGTTTTTGTATTTTTTAATCGTAAAAATGAGATCCTATCTACAATTACTAATTATCTATTTGATGAATCTGGACAAAATTTTTTTGTAACTTTATTTAGCAACCCAATATCAACTCAAATTTTTATGATATTTTTATTTCTCCTTTTTATTATTTTAATGTTAATAACCTTGAAAATTATCTCTCTCTTTGGCAAAAGGAGCGCTAGTTTCAAACAAATTATAACTATTCTAGTTTGGTCATCTAATCCGCTTTTATTCCTTATCCCGGTTGCAATATTTCTATACAATGCATTAGTGGGTCAATTCTATACGACTCTTATATTTTACTTTGTTTTACTTTGTTTTGTATGGTCATTTTTGCGCACCTTAAATGGAACTCGTGTGATTATTGACTGCTCTCGAAGCCGTGTTTATGGTATATTTTCTGTCATCTTTATTTTTGGTCTTGCTTCTGTATGGCTCTTTTTAGAATACTACTACGCATTCAGTGACTACATGATGTATTTCGTTCAATTGATACAGGTATAGAAAGCAAAAACTCTTCATGTTTTTATCTCAATTAAAAGTAAATGGATTTAAATCTTTCGCACAAAAAACTCATTTAGATTTTTCAAAAGGTATTACATGTATAATTGGACCAAATGGTTGTGGAAAATCAAATATTGTTGATGCAATCCGATGGGTTATTGGTGAACAAAAAGTGGGAACTTTACGTTCCGAAAAAATGATTGACGTCATTTTTAACGGAAGCAAAAAAAGAAAAGCACTTGGAATGGCTGAAGTTTCTTTAACTGTTCAAAACGATTATGGTATTTTGCCGACCGAATATGAAGAAGTAGTACTAACACGGCGCGTTTATCGTGATGGGCAAAGCGAATATTTATTAAATAATCAGATTTGTCGCCTAAAAGATATTCAAGATTTATTTATAGATAGCGGAATGGGTGCAGATGCTTATTCAGTTATCGAATTAAAAATGGTTGATCAAATTCTGTCACAAAATAATTTAGAGCGTCGGCTTTTATTCGAAGAAGCCGCAGGAATTAAAAAATACAAACAACGGCGTAAATCTGCTCGCCGAAAACTTGATGATACCAAACAAAGTCTGCTACGAATAGAAGATATTATGGAGGAACTCTCTAATAAAGTTAGTTCACTAAACAAGCAAGTGAAGAAAGTCGTAAAATATCAGGATCTTAAAAAGTCTCTAGAAAAGCTTGATCTTCAAGCTGCAGCTTTTAATTTTCAGAAACTGCAAGAAAGAATTAAACCTCTGGTTGAACAACTGGAAACAAATAAATCAGGGCAAGAAAAAAATAGCAATCAATTGAATTTAGATGAAAGTCTCATTGAAAAATATAAATTAGAATTGCTAGAGGTCGAAGCGACCTTAAGTGAGTGTCGAAAAGAAATTTTTAATCTGGATAAGCGTAGTCATCTCATCAATGATGATGAATTACTTTTCAGCGAGAAATTAAAACATTCAAATGAATTAATAATGCGACTTAAAAATGAAATTCAGAAAATTGAAAACCAGAAAGAAAAAGCGACTCAAGTTATCAGAAAAAAACAACGCGAGTTGAAAACGTTTCAGTCTGAATTGGATTCTGCTAGCGCCTTTCAACAGAAATCTGAGAAAGAAATTAATCAACTTAAAGAGGCTACTGAACAAATCGGAAATGAAATTAGCAAAAATGATACAACTTATCAAATACTTAGGGAAGAGATTAATGTATTAACTCAGAAAATTAATCAACTCAGATTCAAAAAATCTGAATTTCAAGAGCGTTTAACTGAATCAAAAGCACACAAGCCATTTGATCCAAATTATTATATAAATAGCATCATCTTAGCAGAAAAGAAGTTATCCGCATATAAAAAGGACAACAAAGAAAAGGAACTTGAAGCGGTTAAAAAAAGGCGTCAACAGATCAACGAAAAATTAACTCAACTGAAGAAGAATAAGACAGAAATTGATAAAACATTTATGTCTCTTGAATCTAGAAGGAATGTAATTAAAGATACCCTACTCTCTGGTAAAATGCTTCCGGAAACGGTTCAATTTTTTCTTCAATCGTCTAATAATTATAATAATTATTTGGGTATATTGTCTGATTTAATTCGAATTGACGATGCAAAAATTTCAAGTTTGGAATTTATACTTCAACAATATGCCTTATTGCCTGTTTTTCGTTCTCTTAATGAAGAAGAAATGAATACACTAAAAGAAAACTTCCCATCTCTACGTTTTTTTATTCTAACAAAGCATAAGATGGAAACTCCTCATATAAATTCTATTGCACCTCTTATTCATTCAGATAAGTTATCCAGAGATGAAATTAATTCACTTTTTTCTCATTTTATTTTTTCTGAAAATAAATCAGACACTATAAAATTTATCCATGAATCCTTTATTACTCTTTCTTCTTGGGGATCTTTCTCAGGGAATGAAGGCGTTTTTCAAATCGCTCCATCGAAAAAAGTTGAATTTAGCATTCTAGGTGCACAAAATCGAATTACCCATTTAGAAAAAGAAATTCGAAAAATCCAAAATAAAATTAATACATTCGAAAATACAATCTCCAAAATTGAAAATGAAAAAATAGAAATAGAGCGAATCTATGAACTATTAATTAGCGAACTAAATACGATTATACAAAACAAAATTGTAACACAGGGTGAACTTGATAAAATTCACTATGAATATCGTCACAAAAAGATAGAATCTGAAAAACAAAATCAATTACAAGCACGCCTTATTGATAGTTTGAAAAAAACTGAACATAGTTTACAAATTTTTGACGCAAATTATCAAGCAAAAACGAGTACCTTGAAACAATATGAAGAGAAAATTAATCAGCTACGCTTGGAACATGCTTCACAAAGTAAGACCGTTATTTTATCTAAGGAACACTACTATTTCGATAAATTGCATTTCCAAGATTTAAAAACAAATATTCATTCAAATCATGAATTGTTAAAACATGAATTGGCTTTTCTCAAAAAAGCAGAGCAAGATATTGAACATAAAAAAAATGAAATTGATTCGCTTTATAGTACAATTTTGAATATGAAATCGGAATCAAAAAATCGCCAAAAAATAATGTCTGAAATACAGATAGAACACGAAAATTTGTTGGGAAAGAAACTCCGTATTGAAGAACATTTTAGAATTTTGCGAGAACAAATACAAGAAATGGAAGCAGACTCGAAGGCAACTCAGAAACGTAGAGAAAAATTCTTAGATAGCGTCCAAAAAATTGAGTTACGCTTAAAAGAATTAAGCATTAAATCGCAAACAATTACTGAGCGAATTTTTCATGACTATCAAATAAATATAACAGAAATTGAAATTTCTGAACAATTTGAAATTTTGAAAATTGAGCAAGAAGTGTACCTAATTAAAAATAAAATTGCAAAATTAGGTGAGGTTAACGCCTTAGCCGTAGAAGATTATAAAAAGGAGAATGAGAGGTTAAATTTTCTAACGCAACAGCATGATGATCTTGTTTCAGCCGAGGCAATGCTTTTAGACACAATTAATACTATTAATAAAACCGCAAAGGAAATTTTTGATAAGGTTTTCGAACAGATTCGTTTAAATTTTCAACTCGTTTACAAACAATTTTTTGCTCTCGGTGAAGCAGATTTAGAATTAGTTAACAAAAATGATCCCTTGGAAAGTTATATTGATATTAAAGTTAGTCCAAAAGGCAGATCCTTACAAACTTTAGCATTACTCTCGGGTGGTGAAAAAACGTTGACAGCAATTTCTCTTTTATTTTCAATTTATCTTGTTAAGCCGAGTCCATTTTGTATCTTAGACGAGGTTGATGCGCCCCTAGATGATGCTAACATTTTGCGCTTCACCACAGCACTTAAAACTTTTACGGATAGAACTCAATTCATAGTAATTACACATAATAAGCGCACAATGGAAGCATCTGATTATATGTATGGTGTTACACAAGAAGAGTCCGGTATCTCAAAACTAGTTTCTATTAATTTTGTGGAGTGAGAATGCTTCAAAGTCACTTTATATATTTTAAGACTCATGGCAGATAATAATGCTTGAACTAATTTTACCATACATCTTTTTCAATTTTCTCATTGTTTTTTTAGGAGCTTTTTTCTCTTATAAAACGAAGCAATCAAAAATTGAAACAAAGCCTTTTTTGGGACTAGCATCTGGTTTCTTATTGGGACTTACTTTATTTCATTATGCGCCAGAGGCAACTGAAACAACAAGTTTTAATTCGACTTTATATATTTTACTTGGATTTTTTCTTCCCATTATTTTAGAAACAACATTCAAATCTGAGGGCTATGAAAATCGTTCTCTTGTTAATACAATAACTTTAATGAGTTTTTCACTTCATGCTCTTTTTGATGGTTTGATTTTAGATGCCTCACTAATTTCAAATCAACGCTTTGTCTTCTACGGTATATTAATTCACCAATTCCCTGTTGCGTTTTCACTTTTTACTATCATTTCTACCCATACCAAAACACGAAAATTATCCATTTTGATGTTTCTACTTTTTACGACTATGACCCCCATTGGGGTTTTGTTCGGTGAATTTACTTTTGAACATTTTTTTTTAAATTTCTCGACTGAAACCTCAGGGTTCACAATAGGAATGTTTTTATATATTTCGTTATTTCATTTATTCTATAAGCACAAGCTTTACAAAAAAAATAGTTCCTCTTATTTTTTGTTTGGACTCAGTCTTCCACTTTTATTTTTCTTCATTCACTAAGGTATGAAAGGCTTATTATTAACTAATAAACTTTATACTTTACCTTCTATAATTCAGAAAGATGATCATAGAATACTTCAATTATATGATATAAAACAAATAGCGACTCCATACGAAATGATACAAATGTAGAGCCTTCTGAAAATGAAATCACTATGTGTATCAACGTCTTATATCCTAAGATGTGTGAAACAGCAGAACTATAAGGAGACGCTCAGCCAACATTTAGCTAAAGCTGATTTTATCTTTTCCTGCTTCGGAACTCTGTTTAGCGCTTTTAATAGATTTGTATACACTTAAAAAGCTATTAGCTTCGCTTAAAAGCAATCTTATAAAACTTTTATCTAAAAAATCTTTAATTATTGCCTTTTAAAAATTCCATTTTTATCTTTCACCTGTGAAAGTATTTAGCATTCTTACATCATTTATTTATCTACTTGTAATATTTAAGCCGATATTGATATTTGTTCAATTTGAATTAAATAAAGAATATATGATTGAGACTTATTGCATAAATACCGATAAACCCGAACTTAATTGCAATGGAAATTGCCACTTGAGTTCGGAAATCGAAAAAAGTTTAGATTTTCCAGAAAAAAATGATCTTGCACTTAAAATACAACATATCGAAATTCCTACAATTCTTTGTGAAAAGTTAGAACTTGAATACCATAGTCTAAAGGGAATTGCAAAATTAAAATTATTTTATTCGAATAATTACAGCTTTGAAATTGTAAAGCAAATCTTCCATCCACCTCAAATTTTTCCTGAAAAAGCGTAAAATTATTGCCGCTTTATCAAATTTACAGTTTAAAATCCGCTAGCATAATGCCTTGCTGTATTCGCATTTGATGAAATAGATCAAAAAGTTATAACGGCAAATTCATTCCCTCTAGCACAGAATTCATTCAAATATCGAATAAGTGTAGGCGTGTTTAGCACGCAAAAATGAAAGAGATAAAAAAGATGACAAAATTATTATTTATAGCACTACTATTACTTGCTTGTGATTCAACATCACCTGCTGGAAATACTGAGAATAAAAAAAATTTAATTGCAACAAAAAAAATTGATGCAATTGAATTTTCAATTTATGCAGAAAAAAAATCCTTAGAAATCGGCTACAATAAGTTATTTATTCAATTAAAAGATAAAAATTCAAACATTATTAAAAGTTCAACTTTAACAACAAAACCAATGATGGATATGAAAACAATGAAGCACTCAGCACCAAATGAAAAACCAACTTTCGTTGATAAAGATGGATACTATGAAACGGCATGTTCCTTCATCATGGCAGGAATGTGGACTTATACAGTTACATCTGTTGTTGAAAAGGATACGACACAAACCGTATTTGATCTAAATATTAAGCCAAATTCAAATGTAAAGAAAGTTACAGGAAGCAATAAAACTACTTATTTTATTACGCTTATTAAGCCAGAGATGATGAAGGTCGGTATGAATGATATTGAGTTCCTAATTAATCAGCGAAAATCGATGATGTCTTTTCCTCCTGTTACAAGTTTTACTACCGAGATAGATCCAACCATGCCATCTATGGGACATGGTTCACCTAATAATGTAAATCCAACTCACATAAAAAATGGACATTACAAAGGGAAAATTAACTTCACAATGTCCGGTGAGTGGAAAATTGAACTCATATTAAAAGCTGACAATACAAAAGTTGTAACAACAAATTTCATGATTACACTTTAGAAATGATTAAAATGAAATATATCATAATTTCTCTCCTAGCAATAAATACGGCCTTTCAGCAAACTTTGCTGAAGGGTCGTATTTTAAACAAACATTCAAAAGCAATTCCAAACGTACTAGTTTACAATACAAAAAAGAATTTCACCTACACAAATGAGAATGGTGAATTTTCAATTTACCTAAAAAATGGTAAAATTACTGTTTCCTCATTAGCATATTATTCCCAAGTACGAAAAATATTAGCTCACGAAAAAAATATTACCATTTTTCTTGAAGATAAAATTGAAAATACTGAAGAAGTTATCGTTTATGGTAAAAAAGATCCTCTAAGCGACAAAAAATGGCTGAATACCACAGATGATCTGATTCAAAGTACAACGGGAATTCATGCAATTTCAAGAGCAAATTTTTCATCCGAGTTTTCTATACGCGGACTTAATCCAAATGAAACTGCAATTGTAATAGATGGAATGAAAATGTTTAGTGCCTGTGTCGATCATATGGACCCAATCAATAATTACATTGAGCTTGAAAATTTGGAAAAAATCGAAATAAATAAAGGAAGTAATAATCTTCAACATGCTCAACACATTGGAGCTTCCGTTAATCTTGTAACCAAAAAGGCAACGTTTAATCAAAGTTTATATATTGAGGCTCAATCTGCCTACGAATCTGTTTCAAATCTTCATCGAAATCGATTTATTATAAGTCTCTCTGACTCCAATTGGGCGTTTCGCGGAACTTTTTCCAATAAAAACTCAAATGACTATTTCGCTGGAAATAACACCAGAATTAAACAATCCGGCTTTAATAAAATTAATTATATGCTGGATACTAAATATCGACTAAATAAAAGAAATAATCTTTCGCTTTCGTACATAGGTGACATTGCAAAAGATATAGGATATCCAAAATTATTGATGGATGCGACTAAAACAAAAAGCCACATCTTGCGGGTAAGTCACTCTTTTAAATCCATCAACGAATCCTTTGAATCGTCCATCTATTATACTGAGGTTGATCACTGGATGGATGATTACAGCCGAGATGTTACAAAGCGGCGCGTGATGCCAAATATGTATATGCCGATGTTCGGACTCTCAATAACTCGCGGTGCCATTAGCACTTATAAACACTCCTCTGATTCTTACGACTATGCGGTTACTGCTGATTATTATCATCTATCCGCCTTTGCTGATATGTATATGGAAAGTATTCTACCCAATAGCGTTAATAGTTATCTATTAAACTTAGCAGATGTAAGAAATCACAATTTTTCTATTAATTTCCATGGAACTAACTATTTATCAAATATTTTGACTCTAAAAGCTGCTTTCCGTGGAGATTACTCGAAAAAGGATGTTATAAATGAATTTGGGCGCAATTTGCTCACCACAAATTGGAAAAAACACGATCTAGAAACAAATTATTTAACCTATAGTGTTAATTTTGGAATAAAATATAGTGTATCAACCCATGACTCTTATTTTCTTTCCATCTCAAAGAATCAGCGGATGCCAACTCATTATGAAAATTATGGCTACTTTTTATATAACCCTGTTGATGATTTTTTCTACTATGGAAATCCGAAATTAAGCCCCGAAAGCGCCTATCAAATTAATATTAACTATGAATATTTTAACCCAAATCTCTCAGCAAAAGTAGCGTCCTATCTCAACCATATTGAAAACTATATTTATGGTGTTAAATTTGATAGAGAGTCGAAACTTTATAAAAATTTAAGCTCGGTTGATATTTTTGGCTTTGAATTTGAAATGCTCTACCGAGTTTCGAATCATCTTTCACTCAACTTTAATTCCGAATATACATTCGGGAAAAATAATGAATTTAATGAAGCATTATTAATGATTTCACCATTCTCCAGTTTTTTCAAAATAAATTACAAAAACTCTGATATATTTCTCAGTTTAGAAATAAATTTTAATGCTAAGCAAAATCGAATCGCAGACAAAAGCACAGACGAAGATAAAACAGAATCCTTTACCATTGCAAGCATTCGAAGTCAATACAATGTCACTACAGAATTTTTGATAAAGTATGGAATCGAAAATATATTTGATCGCTATTACCACCCGCACTTAAGTGTAAACAATTTACCCGCTAAAGGACGTAGTTTTTATTTCGCATTGACCTATAATTATCATTAAAATGGCTTAATTCGGGATAACTACTTAAAATACAGATAGTTATCCCGAATTTGATTATTTAGTTTATTCGCAAGAATTTTTCCACTTAAACAGGCACTTTCAATTGTTGCCGGTAGCTTTGTTTGAGTCCAGTCTCCGCAAATAAACACATTCTCCTGAATTTCTGAAGGAAATAAGCGCATCTTGTCAGCACCAATTATATCTGAAAAAGTTGCCCTCTTTTCATGAATAATTTTATAGATATTAATATTTCCCGCGTATGGGAAAATTTCAACTAAGTGGTGTTTGAAAAAATGCTCTAAATCACCTTTAGAATGATTCATAAATCGATCTGCATGAGATATCGTTGCAGCATATAAATTTTTTTTACATCCCGTTATAAGAGTTTTATTAAAAATCCATTGAATTTCATGCTCTGGAAATCCTATAAATATTTCATTAAATAATGCCTTATCAGTTGAAAAATATATTGAAAGAATACTTGTCGTCTTTAAATTTGGTATAATTTGGGGAAAAATCTTTTTTGCTGAAAAATGTGGAACTGCCATTATGAGTTTATCAAAGACATGGTAAGTATCCCTTATTTTGATCTTCACTTTTCTACCAGAATAAATCTTTTTTACAGTAGCATTAAAAACAATTGAATGATTATTACGTTTCAAAAAGCTTAAAAAAGCGTTCTGCGTTAGTTCAGAGAGTCCAACTTTGGATAGAATTGGAATGGCATTATTCCTGTTTTGTATAAATAGAATACGTAAAATGTGTTTAAATCCGTGGGCTGATAAGTTTTCAATCGAATCATTCATTGTTGACTCAGCAATTAAATTCCACACATAACGAATTGTATTTTTATTTTGCTTTAAATTAATTAACCATTGCTTAACTGTTGTATTTTTTAGCTTTCTTCCTTCCTTTTTAAAGAGAGAGAAAGCCACAATTAGAAGTCGTAAGCGTTCTGAAAATGAAAGTGGCTTAAAATCGAATAACAACGAATACGCAAGATGAAAAGGTGCGGGAAGGAACGGAAGAGATTTAAGACTGTAAATACCATGCCTCTTAGTATAATAGCTAATATTTGTTTGTTTTGGCATGTCAATCTTATGAAGTACATTTAATCTTTTTAATACATAAAGTGTCTCATGATATGCCCCCATTAAAAGATGTTGCCCATTATCAAAAATTAAACCCGTTTTTTTATCTTTAAACGAATATGCTCTTCCGCCAACACGTGATGTGGATTCAAAAATATGCAGCTCTCTGTCTACTCTATTCAGATGAATCGCAATCGAAATTCCACTAAAACCTGATCCAATAATTGCAATTTTTTCTTTAGGCATAAGTTAAGTGTGAAAGATAAGTTCGAAGCATTATTGATAGTTTCCGAGTAGTAGAAAGCGATACCTTTTCCTTAAACACATTATATTCTTGAATTTCAATTTTTTTCAATAAATCAAAATAGATTTTATTCATTAGTTCGGCTACTAACATTTGCTTACGATCTTCATTCGGTAAAAGGGAGTTTGCATTTTCATAATGAAACTTTGCCCTTACACACTGAAATTTCATTAAGTTGATAAATGATGGATTATATATTCGATTCTTTAAATCATTGTGACTATATGAGAATTTTATGAAATCTTCTTCGGGTATATAAAATCGATTGATTAAACTATCATCGTAAATATCACGTGTAATATTTGTTAGTTGCAATGCCAATCCCAACTCACTCGCGTATTTTTTTGTTTTTTCAGATTTATATTGAAATATCTCAATGCAAATTAATCCAACAACCGATGCAACGTAATAAGCATATTCTTTTAACTCTGAAAAATTTTTATAATTCGTATGAGTTAAATCCATTTCCATGCCATGAATAATATCCGTAAAGTAATGAAAAGGTATATGAAAATATTCTATTACTTGCTTTAGATGCTTGATAACCGGATGCTTTACATGATGAATTCGTTTTTCTAGAAGATCATCTCTCCATTGGTACAACGTTTTCTTCTTAATATCTACCTTGGCATCACTATCAACAATATCATCAGAAATTCGACAAAAAGAATAAACCGCATGTATTGCTTTTCGTTGCTTCGGATTCAGAAAAAAAAATGAGTAATAAAAATTTGATTTACTATTTTTTGCGATAATATCTGTGAGTTCTAAAGATTCAGATGCCATTCCATAAATGTATAAAAGCTTGTTGATGAAAAACAATATTTTCCTTACTTTTTTTCAACAAGTTATTTTTGCCTTCTACATGTTAAAATAAGATTCTTAACTGATGAAACGTTTCCTGATAATTATACTTTCAATTTGTACTACACTGGCTATAGTGACTGTAGTTCTCGTAAATATTTTCATTTCTGAAGAAAAAATAAGGCAATACGTAATCAAACCAATAGAAGATAAAACAAAGTTAAATATTGAATTTGATTCGTTTTCTTCTGGTATTTGGGGTGGTATTCACATGGATTTAGTTGGACTTTCAATTATTGATACAAGGTATAAAAAATTTGAAACTTTGCTTCAAGCAGAATCCTTCACTTTTTATATGCCACTTTCATTTCTGTGGTCAGGCGATTTCAATATAGAAAAAATCTTTCTCGGCAATGCAAATATTTTTGTTGAAATTCCTAAAGCTCAGGAATCTGATAGTACTTCAGAGGAAAGAATTTCGAGAATGCAAAATTTTAGTCGCCTTTCTGTGATTCTACCTACTATTCAAATGAATCATGTTAATTTAACAGTATGGCTTGAAGAAAAAGATATTTCCGTATTTGTTTCCGAACTCAATTCTACTTCCTTTCTTTCCCTTGCGGGAAATAATCTCAAATTGAAATCTGAGATTACAATTGATTCATTAAGTCTTTTGCTAGCTGATAAGAAACATTATTCAAGCACAGACCAAAAACTGTCACTAAATCTTCTTGGTAATATCAGCGATATGAAATTTACTGTTGATGGTAGTTCATTTACTACCTTGGCAATTTCTGGTAAAATATCTGGTTCAATTTCCATGGCAAATTCTGTTACCAACGCATTGATAAGTATTCATGGTAACTCTATTCAATTTGAGCGTATTGTAAAGAATCTTAATTTAGATATTAATAAATTTATAAAAGAAATTAAGGGTAATTTAGACTATAAAATCAATATTAATTTAAATAATCGCAAATTTTTAACTGACTATTCTGCACGCGTTAAAGCATTTTCAACCATTTTTCAAAAGAATAATGCTAGCATATCTCATATATCCGGAAGTATTGTCGGTGATCTAAACAAAGTTGCGTTCAAAAAAATTAAAATCATAGCTGAAAAACAAGAACTTACCTTTGATGGTTCTATCAACTTTGCCCAAAAATTATCAGGTAATTTAGATCTTTTTTTAAATGCAGATTTATCAAAATTATCTAAATTCAATTCTTATTTCCCGAAAAATTTTCAAATTCAATCAGGAAAAATAAAAACAATTTTGTCTGTCAGAGGGGAATTTTCTAAGCACAAATTACCTATAATTAAAGGTCGCGCCGATATACAAAATATTAAACTAGAACTTAAAAATATCCCAGAGACAAATATTACTATAAGTACTTTTTTAAATTTTTCAACACGAAAAATTTCTATGAAATCATTTCAGTTTAAGTCAAATAATTATGATTTCAATGCCAGTATCACTGTTTCAGATTATCTGCGTTTGTTAAAATCTACGAGGAAGAAAACAAATCTTGTCGCACAAATTAATGGGAAAAAATTTGATCTAACACCTTACATGAAAAACGATACAGAAAACAAGAGAAATAGGGGTGATAAGAAAAATAAAGGTGAAATAGTAAATATATTTTTCGGACTTCTAAGTAAAATAGATGTTGATATTAAAGCAAAATTAGAGCAGCTTATTGCAGATAAAATAAAATTTATTCAGATTTCTGCTACGGTGAAAAATAAAGATCAAAAACTAATATTTCGTGTGGATGATGGGAGTTTGTATGGTGGAAAAATCATTGCTGATTCAAAAATTAATTATAATAAAAAAATAATTAATACAATACATCATTTTAGTATAAAAGATTTGGATTTAAATCGCGTGACGAATTCAGTTTTGTCAAAAAATAACACCTTATTTGGAAAAATAACTGCTAAAGGTAACATTAGTTTAAGCTTATTGAGTGCAGATTCAATTCTCAGTAAATCAACTGTTGGGAAAGTTTCTTTTTTCGTTAACAATGGCAAACTAGTTAATATACCCATGATAAAAAAATTAGGAACAGAAATTGGTCTTTTTAATTTCGATACGTTAAAAACAAAGAAATGGACTGGAAACATACGAATAAAAGATGAAAAAGTTATTTTTAGTAAAATCCAAATGAAGACGCGTAAGATAGAGTTACAATCTAAAAACGGTATATTTTCCTTTAATGGGAAAATTAATTTCCCTCTTGATATCATTTTAACAAAAGAAGGAACCCGTGTTTATCGGAAAAAATCTAAGAAACTGATTCAAACTTTCATCGATCTGATTAAGAATAAGGAAGGACAAGCATTGCTAAAGCCTATACTTACAGGCAATTATAATTCACCTAGTATAAAATTTGACTGGAGTCATGCTGAAAAAAAAGTAAAGATTTCACTTGAAAATAAAACAAAAAATTTACTTAGGAGCCTGTTTGACTAAAGTGTTTCAACTAAATACATCCATTTTTATAAAAAGTGTTGCAGATATTTCACAATTACCTGAAGAACAATTGTTGGAATTCGCATTCATTGGACGTTCAAATGTTGGAAAATCGTCATTAATCAACACACTTGTAAATAAGAAGCGCCTTGTAAAAGTTTCAAATACACCTGGAAAAACTCAACTCATTAATTACTTCAAAATTAATGACCGTTTTTACATGGTTGATTTACCGGGATATGGTTTTGCGAAGGCATCTAGACTTGCAAAAGACGAGTGGTCAAAGAACATACGAAATTATTTGTTGAAATCACAAAATTTATGCTTATTATTCGTTTTAATTGATTCGCGTCATGGTGTAAAGAAAAACGATCTAGAAATGTTCCATTTTTTAAATGAAAATCAGATTCCCTATTGTGTTGTTGCAACGAAACATGATAAATTGTCTGGCAACGAATGGGTAAAAAAAAGAAAGATAATTGAGCAACAACTAAATGTTCGTATCTCAGAAATTATAGCATTTTCGTCAATCACGAAGTTAGGAAAAAATGATATTCTTAATTTGATAGGCGAACTTATACATGGAGAAACTGATGGTAAAATCGCGTAAACGTGTTCTACTAGTTGACGACGAGGAAGACTTAACATGGAGCATTTCAAAGAATTTAAAGCGTAATAGGGAAAAATTTGAAGTTATTTGCGCAAATTCTGGAAAAGAAGCACTAGAAGTCTTGTTACAAATGAAAATTGATGTCGTTGTTACAGATATTCGTATGCCAGGAATAACTGGTCTTGAGTTGCTTCTAGAAATTAAAGAGAAATACAGCCACATTAAGGTTATAATAATGACGGCTTTTGGATCACCTGATTACAAAACAGAGGCGCTTGAAAAAGGATGTATTTATTATCTTGAAAAACCTTTTGAAATTGCTGACTTACAAAAAATAATCATTGATTCCTTAAATGAGAAAAGAGGCTTTGTTGGTCAGATTTCTGATTTTGAATTAACCGATATTATTCAGATGAATTGCTTGGCTCGAATTACAACAGCATTATATATTGAACACGAGGATAAAAAGGGCTCTATTTTCTTTAATGATGGTAACATTATTCACGCTACCATGTCTGATTTAAAAGGTGAAAATGCTTTTTTTAGTATTTTATCATGGAATGGTGGCCAATTTAGCACAACAAAAAACTCAAAAATGCCTGAAAAAACAATCTACAAAAATTGGCAATCATTACTATTAGAAGGAATGAAGCGTGTTGATGAAGAAAAAATATTTTCAAAGAAAAGTGTAAGGGGAGCTGAGCTTTATAAAAAAGAAATAAATAATCTTTCTAACTTAAAAGGTGTTAAGGGTGCCTTTGTCTTGGATAATCAATTTGTCCCTTTGCTGAAGGAAAAACAAAAAAAGAATTTAGCCGATTCTGAAGTAAATAAAGTTATTAATTCTTTAATCATACTGAAAAATAGTTTAGAAGCATCTTCATCGTTATTTCAGGCAAAACATTTTGAAACTTTATCTCTAAAGTACACGGAGTCACACATTCATCTAACACAGGTTGCCTCTTCCTCTTTTTATATTTTAATTATTGCTGAACAGCACTTAAATATAGCTAAACTCACGATTCAATTAAAACGATCATTGAAAACATTAATAAAAGATGCCTAAGCAATATGCAGATATGCACATACACTCTACCTTTTCTGATGGCACACTATCCGTAAAAGAGCTGTGTAAGCGTGCAAAAGAAAATGGCCTCAAGGCTATTGCGATTTCTGATCACGACTATTGTGAATCTTTTGATATTATAAAAAAGGAAGCTGATTATTATAACTTGGAAACTTTTTCAGCTGTTGAAATTAGTTCCAATTACAATGGTCTTGATATTCATTTACTTGTTTATGGACTTAGATTGACAAAAAAACTTGAAGCTAAATTAAAAAAAATACGAAAAAGTCGTTTTTTTAGAGCGAAAAAAATAATTAAAAACTTACAAAACTTATTTGCCATAAACATACAGTTTGAAGATGTTTTAAAAATTAGTTCAGCAAATATTGGACGTCCTCACATAGCAAAAGCACTTATCAAAAAAAAAATCGTCAAAAATGTTAAAGAAGCTTTTGCCCTCTACTTGAATAGCGATAACCCCGCTTACATATCGAAATATCGTCTTGATATAAAGGATGCGATTACTCTTTCCAAGGAATCTGGCGGGATTACATCTATAGCTCACTTTGGTAGATATACAAATTGGGTAATGCTAGATAATCTTCGTGATTTTGGTTTGGATGCACTTGAAATATATCATCCAAGTCATTCTTTGAAATTAAAAGCAGAACTGGAAAAATATGCAAAAAATAATCATTTACTTAAAACAGGTGGTTCAGATTTCCATGGCGGAAAAACATTCCCTCATGACATCGCTTCCCAAAAGGTTCCATATGCTTATTTCGCCGATATCCAAAAAATAATAACTTAGTGATCTTTTTAAAAATGATTTGTAATTTTAGTTATATAGTTGTGAGGAAAAACGATGCTTTCAAAAACCTTTTTTTACAGAGTTAAACAAGCAAATGATGTTACATTTTTAACAGGAACGGAACTCCTTAAAACAACTCAATATCCGAATAACTCAATATTTGACTTTAGAGATTCATCACAAATAGATCGGGAAACATTTTTAAGAACTCCTGATGCTGTTCTCCGTCTCAATAACTGGGTTAAGGCAGAGTTGCCCTCTCTAAAGCCAAGCTTAGCTCACTATTCGTTCCTTGATATGGAAAGCAAGCTAACTAATTTGCATTTAATGACAACTACTTCTGATGGTTTGCATCAGTCTGCCGGGAGCAAAAAAGTAATTGAGCTTAATGGATCCTACAAGTCAAAAAGGAATGTCGGCGATATAACAATTCCGAACATTCGTTTTAAAGGTGAGAATGCAAAAAAAGAAACACTCGTTCAAGCCATTGAAGTTTCAGAAATTTGTGAAGTTTTTGTTCTCTGTGGCGTTACTACTATGGATAGTAATATAAGTAGCTTACCTTTTCTTGCAAAAGGAAACGGATCCTACATGGTAGAAATATCTGAAGAGGAAACTGAAATGACCTGTCACTGTAATGAATCATTGAGGGGTGATGTATCAAGTAATTTGGTCAAAATCTCTATGATCTTTAATCGAGTTCTTTAGTGGAAGAAATAACATATCGGAAAACAAGAATTATTTGTACTGTTGGCCCCGCCAGCCAGAAAAAGGAAATTCTAACAAAATTAATTACATCGGGAACAGATGTCTTTCGACTAAATTTTTCTCATGGGACACACGAAGAGCATCTAAAAACACTTCAATTAATTCGTTCAATTTCAAAATCACTAGAAAAACCGGTCGGGATTCTTCAGGATTTACAAGGTCCAAAAATACGAATTGGGAAAATTAAAAATGGAAATGCTGAAATAACAAAAAATGATTCCATTGTTATAACGACAAATGAGTGTATAGGAACTAAAAAAAAAGTAAGCACCACATACAAATCACTTCCTCTTGATGTTACAATAAATGATAGCATCTTAATTGATGACGGTTTAATTGAATTACTTGTTGTAAAAATTTCAGGAAACGACATCCATTGCAACGTTATTACTGGTGGAGTTCTGAAAGATAATAAAGGCATGAATCTGCCTAATGTAAGTCTTAGCACTGCTGCTCTAACTGAAAAAGATAGGGCGGATCTTCTTTTTGCTACTGAAAATGATGTCGATTTTATTGCATTATCTTTTGTACGAAAAGTGGACGATCTTAAGTTATTAAAAAGAATTTTAAAACGTCACGGTAAAAATATTCCTATAATCGCAAAAATAGAGAAACCAGAAGCGTTGAGTAGCATTTCAGAGATTATTGATGAATCTTATGGTGTTATGGTTGCGCGAGGAGACTTGGGTGTTGAGTTACAAGCGGATGAAGTACCTATCATACAAAAAAATATTATTGATAAGTGTAATCGTATGGGGAAAATAGTCATTATCGCTACTCAAATGTTAGAATCAATGACAAACAATCCTCGTCCTACACGGGCAGAAGCAAGTGATGTTGCAAATGCCGTACTAGATGGTGCTGATGCACTCATGTTATCAGGCGAGACTGCTGCTGGTCACTACCCGGTTGAATCAATTCAAATGATGCGTAAGATCATTAAAACGACAGAGTCATCATTAATGACAAAAACTACCCGAATACGATTAAATGAAACCTTTGATTTAAATTCCGTCTCTGAGGCCGTAAGTTATTCAGCTGTTAATATCGCTCGTGATCTTGATGCAAAGCTAATTGCCTGTGTTACTCACACAGGACAGACGGCAATTCAAATTGCAAGATTTAAGTCACATTTACCTGTTTTAGCAATCACCGATGAAGAAGAATTACCTCAGAAAATGAGTTTGACCTGGGGCGTTCGAACAATTAAAATTAATAAAATTGAGAATACCGAAAGATGTTTTGAAGAAATTGAAAATATCTTAGAGTCATCCATTTATTTGCGTGAAAATGATTATGTAATCTTTACCGCAGGAATGCCCACCCTCGCAAAAAATTCCACAAATATGATTAAAGTTCATCGAATTCGAAAAGGTAAATCAAAAATACTATAATGCACAAAACCCTATTTATTCTTTTTCTTATTTTATCTTGCTCATCTCCATATTATAACACCTTCTACAACGCCGAGATTTCTTTTAGGAAAGGTGAAATTGCTTACTTAAAACGAAATATTAATACCACGAGTAACTTCAAGAGTGCTGACTTGCAAAAAGCAATTAAAAAATGTGTCGCCGTTTTGCAGCGCTACGGAAAAGATAGTAAAAATAATTCTTATGCAGATGATGCTTATTTTATGATTGCTAAAGCATCTTACTACTTAGCTGACTACTTTAATACAATTGAGGCCATTACTTCTTTAGATAAATATGCCCCATATTCCGAATTTTATAATCCATCAAGAGTATTCTTATGGAATGCCCATATTAAATTACAAAATATGGTAGCTGCGAAAGAAATATTATTAACTGTAAATAAAAAAACCTCGCCGCTATTATTCGCGAAGAGCCAGCTAAGTTTGGCAGATATACATCGTGAAAATAAGCAACTTATAGACGAGAAGGAAAAACTAAAAGTTGCGTTACATACAATCCAAGAGAACGATGATAGGACTGATAATCTTCAAAGATTAAATGATATTTTAATTAAGAAAATATTTTTGAACAATTTTCAACGCAATGACTTAAATGATATGATCTCAGATTTAGACTTATTTGAATCCATCCATCAGAAACCAGTAAAACTTTATATTTATAATATTATTATTGAGCTTCTTGCATCACAAAAGGAAAGCAATGAAATAGTTAATTCATGGCTACTCAATTTAGAATCGGATATTGATTTCAGGGATAATATTGCTAATTTAAACTATCTCCATCTTTGTAGATCCTTTTTTAAAAGGGATTCGCTTCGCTTTTTTTCTGTCTTTAATGTGATGCAAGAAAATCAAAAAAAAAAACTACAAGCAAAACCTCAGTATATGCTTGCTAAATATTACGATTTAATCCTGTCTAATATTGATTCGTCTTTATATTTTTATGGAAAATCTGTATCAAGACTTGAGACAATCGAAGTAAAGAGACGGGTTATAAAGCGAAAAAATTTTCTTCAGAGATATAAAAAAATTATTGATCGTAGAAAAATATTATACAACGAAATACAACGCTTGCAGAATTTTACCGACTCATTGACTCAAGAAAGCGAAGATAGCTTAAATCAAGAAAATTTGGTAAAAATTACTAAAAAAACAAAGCTCTTAAATGCACTCTTTTTGGATGAAGCTATATTCAAATATGAAACCGACAATTTTAATGAAGCGGAAAATTTATTTAAAAAATATATTACATTATCAAATGACTCTGGCAAACTAGCAACCGCATATTTATATATTGCTTCAATAATCGCTGACGAAGATTCTGTAAAAGCTGATTCAATTTATCATTTTGTATATAAGAACTTTAAGTCTCAGCAAAATAATCAAGTCCTTAGAAATAAAATTAGCATTAAAAATAATGAAAAAAATTTTACTGATAAAAAAATATATGATCATTTCTTAAACTCGTTCGATATTGCAAAAATACCCGCTCTTCAATTCTATCAGAAAAGTTTGCCATTAAAACTTGATAGCAACTCTTTTGAACGTGAAAAATTAGACTATATATTTGTTTCAAAAAGAATTTCAGAGGCAAATAGAAAAGATACAATTGTAATTCAAGATATCTTGAAATTTAAAAAAAAGCATCCAAAGTCACTTTTTCTTACTGAATTAAACAAATATGAATTGACTTTACAAAGTAACACTAAAGTAGTTGAAAAAGATCTCTTTCCTAAGAAATTTCAGGAGAAAGAAGACGAAAAAATTATCTTATCAGATAAAAAATTTTTAGAGAAAAATGAAAAAGATATTATATTAAAGTCAAAGAAAGTAACTTTATTTGCAAGTACAAAAAAACTGAGTGTTAAAGTAAAATTAAGTTTAAACAAGCTAGGAAATGTTACTAATGTAGAAATTTTAACCCCTATTGATGATAAGTCATTAAAAGCAAAACTCCATGATATTTGCAAAAAATGGAAGTTTAATCAATCTTTTAAAGAGGAACGATATTACTATAGTATTTTTAAAATTATTGATGCTCTATAGATTCCTTCGCTATAAGATAGATAAAACTGATTTTATATTTTAAATTTAAATTTATAAATTAAATCTAATTAAAGGAAGGTAAGAAAATGGCATTAATAACACTTTCGGATTCAAATTTTAACTCTGAAGTTATTGAATCTAATAAACCCGTTTTAGTTGACTTTTGGGCAACTTGGTGTGGTCCTTGTAAAGCGATTGCTCCGGTTATTGAAGAACTCGCATCAGATTTTGATGGAAAAGCAAAAGTAGCAAAATTAGATGTGGACCAAAATCCTGAAATGGCTGGGAAATATGGAATACGCTCAATCCCTACCCTGCTTATTTTCAAAAATGGCGAAGTGGTAGATCAAATTGTTGGCTCAGCTCCAAAAAATAGTCTCGCTGAAAAATTGAATGCACAACTCATTTAGTTCATACAATTATCTTCACTATTATTGGGTTTCAATACCATTTGAGACCCAATAAATAAAAATTTTACAAAGCTGAATAGCATTTAAATCAAGATATAAAGTGTCTGATTATTTGTTTTGGACAATAAAAATTTATACTTCTTCTGCTTTCCAAATTGATTTACTTTTTATCAACTGCTTGTCGTCGTCCGACATTTTATTAAATTTTTGTAAAAATCCAATTTTTATTAAAGATGTCTCAGGATTTGCAACTAATTGCTCTTTTAACAAAAGAATTTTCGAATTTACAATATAGCCCGGAACAAGCATTGTCCCACAAATAATGAGAATCGTGTATATTAAAGCCAACAATTTAAAAAAAATAACGTCCATGACACACCTTTTCTGACAGGGTTTCAATTTACCAAAAATATCTATAATTACAATAGTTTCTTTAAAAATTTAAGAGAAAAATTACATGATTTTACTAGCTATAAAGCTTATCTTTGCTCATTCTGTGTTTGTATATTTTTAGGTCTAAATGGAAACACCACATGTTAGCATCCTTGTTCTAAACTATAACGGTATCCGTTTTCTGAAGGACTGCTTTGATACCTTATTTGCAAGTAACTATCCAAATTACGAAGTCGTTCTTGTTGATAATAACTCATCTGACAATAGTGTACCGTTTACAAAAAAGAATTACAAACAGATTCAAATTATCCAGACAGGAGCAAATGCCGGATATAGCCGCGCCTATAATATTGCGATAAAACAAAACAATGCGGACTATTATATCTTTCTAAATAATGATGTAAAAGTTGATAAAAACTGGCTTGAACCATTGGTTAATCGTGCAGAAGAAGATAAAAATATTGCGGCTCTTCAACCAAAAATTAGGTCATTAATTGATGAGGGGTATTTTGAATATGCGGGTTCCTCAGGAGGTCTTTTAGACAAGTATGGTTATCCATTTTTACGCGGGCGGATTTTTTATCATATTGAATACGATAACAATCAATATGATGATGAATGTGATATATTCTGGGCGAGTGGTGCAGCCCTTTTTATACGCTCCAACGTACTTAAAAAAACTAATCTATTGGATGAAGACTTTGTTCATCACATGGAAGAAATTGATCTTTGTTGGCGAATTCATCTGCATGGATATAAGATAAAAGTGATACCTCAGTCAACTATTTTTCACTATGCAGGTGCAACCATTAAGGCAGAGAGTTTTAAAAAACTTTACTGGAATCATCGAAATGGCCTTTTTATGCTCTTAAAAAATTATTCCCTCAAATCCTTGATTAAAATTATGCCTCCAAGAATCCTTCTGGACTACCTTAACACGATTTATGCTTTTCTTAAACTTGATTTCAAACATGTTTACGCGATTGTAAAATCACATCTCTGGATTTTACTTCACTTAAAATTGATTCTCCAAAAAAGAAAAGACGTTCAGGAACATCGAAAAGTGAATGATGTACAAATTAAAGATAAATTTTTTAGAAGAAGTATCATTTTGCAATATTTCATCTTTAAAAAAAAAACTTTCACCGATTTAAATATGTAGGAAAAGTATGAATTTTAATATCGAGTCTATACACCTTGGATCTGTCGTTGTAATAAAGTCAGATGTTTTTGAAGATAAACGTGGTTTTTTTACCGAAACTTATCGAGAGGATAAATTTCAAGAGTTAGGATTGCCCTATCGATTTGTACAAGATAATCATTCGCGTTCAAGCAAGAATGTTTTACGAGGATTACATTTTCAATGGGACCCCGCAATGGCAAAACTTATGCGAGTGACTTATGGAGAAGCATTCCTTGTAGCTGTGGATATTCGGAAAGGATCACCCACTTTAGGTAAATTTTTTGGTGATATTTTCTCAGCTACTAATTCAAAACAACTTTTTGCTTCTGCTGGTTTTGCTAGAGGCTTTTGCGTTTTATCCGATTATGCCGAAATACAGTATAAATGCACGGGTCATTATAATCATCGTTTCGAATCTGGTGTTTTATGGAATGATTCAGAAATTGGAATTAATTGGCCAATAGAACATCCCATATTATCCAAAAAAGACATGAAAGCACAAACCCTCAGTCAGTGGCTAGAAAATGTCGACTCAAATAATTTTATATACCATTCATCAGATGATATCAATTAAGCAGGGAATACTATGGAAATACTTATCGCTGGAGGTTCGGGTTATATTGGAACTGCCTTATGCCCCGATCTAATTGCCCGAAATTATAATATTACCGTTCTTGATTTATTTTGGTTTGGCGACTCATTACCAAAGAAAGTCACACGTATGAAGAAAAATATTTTTGATTTAAATGAAGATGAAATTAAAAAATTTGATCAAGTCATATTTTTAGGCGGATTATCAAATGATCCGATGGCAGAATTTTCTCCAAGTATCAACTTCATTTACAATGCATCTGCACCCGCATATCTAGCATATATTTCAAAACGTGCAGGAGTTAAACGCTTTATTTATGCAAGCTCGTGCTCCGTTTACGGTTACACTGTAGATGAATTATATGATGAGCGCTCTCCTGCCATTTCAAATTACCCCTATGGTATTTCAAAACTTCAGGGCGAACAAGCTATTATGCAAATGAAGGATGAAAATTTTTCAGTAATATGTCTAAGACAAGGTACCCTAGGCGGTTATAGCCCACGAATGCGACTTGATTTAGTCGTTAATACCATGTTTAAATTTGCCTTAAGCGAAAAGCAAATTACGGTCAATAACCCTGCTATTTGGAGACCCATTTTAAGCATTGAAGACGCAAAAAAAGCATATATCAGATCGATTGAGGCATCACATTCAATAAATGGAATTTTTAATATCGCCTCGGGAAACTATACGGTTGGTGAAATTGGCGATCAGGTAAAAGAAATTATTGAAGATGAAATGAATACTCGTATAAAACTTAATATCAAACACATCCAAGACTATCGAAATTATAAAGTAAGTATTGAAAAGGCCATTAATATTCTCAGTTTTAAGCCGAAACATGATGTGGCATCAATCGTGAGAAATTTAATTCATCATTATGATAAATTTCAGGATCTGCAAAACCCAAATTATTACAATATTGAGGTCTTTAAGAAAATTAAATTCTAAATTTTTCAATGTAAATTTGAGGTGCTATGAACGTTGCAATTATTGGATCTAACGGGCAATTAGGAACGGCTTTGACGGAATTTTACTCGAAACATTCCAAAGTTTTTCCACTCACCCACTCAGATATTGAAATAAGCGATTATAATTCAATCATAAATTGCTTAAAGCTACTTAAAGTTGATCTCGTTTTAAATACAGCAGCTTATCATAACGTTCCGAAATGCGAAATAAATGTATTAAAATCCTATGAAATAAATGCGGTAGCCGCTTTGAACCTCGCTCGAGCATCAAATGAACTGGATTTTAAACTTTTACAGTATTCAACTGACTATGTTTTTAACGGGGAAAAGAATTCTCCATACTCTGAAGAAGATTCACCAAATCCATTAAATATTTATGCCGAATCGAAGCTTTCTGGAGAAAATTTGATTAAAAATTATTGTAAAAAACATTTTATCGTACGTATATCGGGTATTTACGGCAAAGTTCCTTGTAGAGCTAAAGGTGGAAATTTTGTTTCAACCATGATTAGGTTAGCAAATGAGAAGGAAAAAGTTTCCGTTGTCACCGATGAAATATTAACTCCAACTCCCGTAACTGAAATTGCAATGAATTCCTTTTATTTAAGCAATACAGATTCATATGGATTATACCATATGTCTTCTCAGGGTGAATGCTCGTGGTACGATTTTGCTAAAGTTATTTTCGATGAATTGAAATTTCAAACACCGTTGTTAAAAAGTCGAGTTTCCGATTCACCCCCAGCTATAAAGCGACCTGCTTATAGTGTTCTAGAAAACAAAGCCCTGAATCGCATTCATTTGGATAAAATGTCTCACTGGAAAATATCCTTAATTACATTTCTTAATGAAATATCAATTTAGCCACTCTTTAGTGATATTTTTCCAAAGTTAAAAAATAATTTTATAGTTGACTATAATATTATAGCCAACTATATTTTTCTATGAGTACATATAATCAAAAAAAGTTCAATCGCTTAACCCAACGGGAAAAAAAATATGCTCGCACTAAAATTGCTTTACTCAACCGCTTATTAATTGAGCTAAAGGCGAAAAATATTTCGACTCTTATGATTAAAGATTTAGCACATCAAGCAGAACTTAGTGAGCCTACTTTCTTTAATTATTTTAATTCGAAACAACACATCTTGCTATATTTTATACAAATGTGGTCAATTGAGATGAATTCATTTGCAAGACTATGCAAAAAAAATAAGTCATATCTTGATATAATACGATATATTTTTGAAATAAGCAGCCAGCGAATAGCTAAAAACCCACAAATAATGTTAGAAATTATTGCTTTTCAAGCTCAAGGAACTAAACTTAAGCCACATACCATTACAAATGCCGAGCGTTGGCTTTTTTTCCCTAATATTAATGATGTGGAAAATCTTGGATCGATGGGGCTTGAATCTATCATCCCAAATTTATTGGAAAAGGCAAAATACGCTGGTGAGCTATGCGAAAAAACAGACATTCAATTTCTTTCTTTAGCCCTATCTTCACTCTTTTTTGGTACAGCCTTCTTAGCCTAAAAAAAATTCCAGAATCATTTCCTGATTACTTGGATAAGCAAATTAATTTTATTTTAAGAAATTCTACATGAATAAAAAATTACTCTATTTATTAAGCATCGCTCTTATTGCATCGGTTGGAATGCGTTTTAACATCAGCATTCTAGCATGGATTGTATTTGTACCACTACTTTTATTGTCACGAATAGCAAGGGGAAAAAAGGATTGGATAAGCCTCTTTTTCATAATACAAATCGCATTTTTCTTGCAAATTATTAAAATTATCACAGATCCAATGCCGCTTGCAATGGCTATTATGTTTTCCTTTCCTATGGCTTTGGCTTCATGGTTACTTTTGGGGTTTTTTGAAGGAGTTCGAAAAAGAATTGGCGATCTTATGGGAGTTTTCTTTTTTGCAGCGATAATGTCTATTTCCGAATGGCTAACTTTTTATACTTCTGAGCTAGGTTCATGGGGATCCATGACCTATACGCAACTAGATGATTTGGCTTTTTTACAACTTAGTTCACTGTTTGGTATTACTTTTGGATCTTTTTTCATTTATCTATCCTCCGCTTTTATAGCTATTTTTGTTGCAAATAACAAACGTCGTATTTTTATTAAACCCGCCGCAATAAGTTTTTCTATTTTTACAATTTTCTATGCCTATGGGGTCTATCGAATTGATACTTCAATATCCCAGGGAAAGCATATTCAAGTTGCAGGTATTTCAAGCACGTTACAAATAACACCTCAAGGTATACCTAACAAAAACATATTAGAAAAAGAAACTGCTTTGCTTCTAGAAAGAACCAAGAAGGCAATACAAAATGGAGCAAAATTAGTCGCATGGAACGAAGGTGCCACGATTATTCTTAAAGATGAGGAGGAGGTATTTATTAATCAGCTAAAGATGATTTCGGAGCAAAAACAAGTTGAACTCGTTATTGCTTATATTGTCCCGATTCATGGTATTAAAAAGTTTGAAAATAAATATATATTTATTTCTAAGGGAAAAATTCTTGATGAATATTTCAAGTTTCATCCCGTTCCCGGTGAACCTGCAATAAAAGGAACAAAAATAGCCAGGACCATCCATAGCAACTATGCAAACATTTCAGGCGCTATTTGTTACGATTTTGACTTCCCACATATTGGGCGTGAGCTCAGCTTACAACAAACCGACATAGCGGTTGTTCCTTCAAGTGACTGGAGAGGTATTGATCCACTCCATGCCAAACAAGCAATGATTCGTGCAATAGAGGGAGGATTTAGTTTGCTACGACCTGCACGAGGTTCAAGCTCATTTGCTTTTGATAATTACGGAAGAGTACGCGCATCCATGAGATACTATGAAGATAATAGTCATATCTTAATGGCTTCGTTACCCACTAAAAGAATTTGGACACTTTACAGTAGCGTGGGAGATATTTTCCCGATGATACTATTACTTTTTTCAGGCTTTGTAATAGTACTAAGCTTAAAAAGAAACTGAGAATTTTAATCTATACCAACTAAAAAAGACATCTCGGTTATTTATACTTGATTTTATTCATAGCGAGTCCAGATCCCTAATAACCTTTATGGGAATATTACATTGCAAAAGTAACGGCGACGTTTAACGCCACCAAAGTCTTCAACAAGACGAAAACTTTTTTCCAATGTAGAAAAGACGAAGGCGTAGTCTCCGCAGGAGATGGGGTTTCAACGTTTTGTTAGTGACCGTTTGCGGACACAAGAAACTGAACGCTTACCTAAGCCGCCCTGTGGTTCGTGCAACCGACACCAGGGTAGCAATGATGTTTAGCGAAGCCAATAACCTCGAATTCGCACCTCAGATATTTATTATATTTATTTGATGCCTTCTTCCTTAAATCTATCCTTCAAACGCTTTTGAAATACTCGGCCTAGTGACCACCCATGTTTTTGACCTGCCGCCATTGCTTCTTGGGCTATTTTGGGTGTTAATAAAGCTATTTTCTTCCCTGTTGATGTTTTTAGAAGGCAACTATTTCTTTCAGCTCTACTGTTGTAAAATACTTATGGTAAATCGTATAGAACATTTCATTTACAAAACCATTGGCTATAAATTGGTCGTGCATAATCTTCCCGACTTCGTCTCGTACAATAGCTATAATTTTTGGACCAAGATTCTTTTTCTGCTGAGACATTGCTGCAATTATATTATTAGCAATAGCCGTCCCCATCATTTCGTCTACTTTTAATGCATCTGTTATTTCTAACATCTCATCAATAACTTGTTTCTTCTCTTTCGTTAGTCCTTCGGCAAGAGAAGTTTGAGAAAATATTAAGGTGAAGGTAAGAATTGTAACTAGCCTAAACATTGGTAACTCCTTATTTTTGAATATAACGGCGTTGTAAATAACTTATCCGCCCAAAAGTGCAATAACAAAGTATAACAACGAATTTATTATTTAATTAGCAGTGTTTGATTTGCTAGTTATGTTCGCACCCTAAAAAAATCAACTAAAAGTAAAAAGTTATTCCAAGTTCAGCTCCTAAAAGTATTGCAGAATTATCAACATAAATAACTGGATTGATACCAGCAAATAATGCTAAATTATCAGATGTAAACTTTTGAATACCTATGGGTATATAAAAATTAAAAAATGTTCCATTGATACTTGTAATGGATGCACCCAGCCCAAGATAAGTTGAAAGATCAGTATTGCTAAAAAAATATTTAAAAGAAGCCCCAAGATTTGCAACCGCTACATCACTATTGCTATAACTGAAAGCTCCAAAGTCAAAACTTATTTGTGCTTGCGTTGATAAAGTATAGTGTAATTGAATTTTTGGAATAATTCCAACAGAAGCTCCAAAACCAAATTTATTTGATTTGACTTGTGCAAAGCTTTGAAGGGTAGAAGCAAAAAAGAAAGTAATTGTTATCAAGAAAAAATATTTTTTAACCATTGTTTCCTCCATTTAAGAAATGCAAAAATTTAATTAGAACATAGCAATAAAGTTAAGCGCCACCAGAGTTTTCGACAAGAGAAAACTTTGTTTTCGATGTTGAAAAGACGAAGGCGTAGTCTCCGCAGGAGATGGGGTTTCAACGTTTTGTTAGTGACCGCTTGCGGGCACACAAAACTTGAACGCTTTAGTTCGCCGTTAAAGCCCGCGAAGCAGGCGTTAACTTAAGTATAATTTGAGTTATAGATAAGTTGAATTCACACTTTTGATAAAGATATTCTATAATTGCTTACCACTCAAGACAGTCCTTCCTTAAAATTGTCCACAAAAGGAATATCAACTAAAATGGCTAGAAACGACATATCGTAATATATTTTATCTTCTAAGAAGGTTTTTTCTTTTTCCTCCTCACTTTTTAATATTTTTTTAAACCAAAAATACTTTTTGGGGTCCCAAAAATAACCATTCGATTTTAGAATATCCTTCCTTTCACGAGGTGCATTAATCGCTTTTACTAAGCAGTATTTTTTTTTTGCATTCTCTAAAAGTTCAAGCAAAAATAGTTTCTCAGGATATCGAACAGATGGAAATGATAAAAGATGTATCAGTCCATCAATATCTGTAAGTGCGCGGTGACTCTCATAAAAGAAACCATGAAACAAAGCGAGTAGTCCTTGTTTGGCAGTAGGGAAATCCGACCAATCAATTTGTGTAAATGAGCAAGCCCAGATTTTATTATGACTAACTTCTGTATAACGATCAATAAATTGACGGTCAAAAGCGGCATTATGGGCAATGATAAGCACTGCATCGTCAAGCATCTTATTCACTCTTGACCAATCAATTTTTTTCCCTTTTAAATCCGAATTTCTTAAACCCGTAATCTTGGTAATTACTTCCGATACGTTTGCCTTGGGTTGATTTAGCTCGCTGTAGGACTCACCAATCCAAACAATTTTTCCCGTTAAACGATTAAAGCAAAATTGACGAAGTGCAATTTCAATAATTTCGTCATTTTGGCGATCAATCCCGGTCGTCTCCGTATCAATAATAACCGCTAAACGAGTATCACTTGTTTCTAATTCAGCTTTTCTTCCAATGTCTGAAAAACCTGTAAATTTTTTTGCCTGAAAACTTAATCCATCTTCAGAGAGACCATATTTAAAATTCATCTCACCTTCATTTTAGAAATACAATATTTTATTTAAAACTAATTAAATGCGTTTTTAATCGTTTTGTTAATTGATCAACATGTTTAAGAATTTTTTCAATTTCCAGCCTTGTAGTAAAATCAAAATGGATACCCGCAATGACAAGTAATTCACCTTCTATATCATTTTTCAATTCATTTAGAACCCGCTTAACAAGTTTTCCTTCCTTATGAGAATTTAAATCAAAATGATGTTCCTTTTTGACTTGTTTATCCGAGCAAGCCACCGATCCAATATGCCCTTCTCCACCAAAGATATAAAGAATCCAGTCTCGCCCATAGGATTTAAGGAAAAACGTTACACGATCTTTTTTACACTCCGAGCCAAGCGAAAATTCAATGTCTCGCATTAAGCCGCCTTAATAGCATAAGTGAAATATTTATTTACCCTATATTTCTCATTTATTTTGAGATTTGGAAGGAACTACATTATCTTTTCCGAAAAAGATATGGAATTCATAATGAAAATGATATTATTAGTTATTTTATTTGCTACTATGGCATGTGGAACTAACACGGCAAGAACTTTAGTTAAACCAGATATACAGTCAAAAAATACTCCCTTTCAACAAACGAAGCAGAAGAAAAATTCGTTTAGTATTATTCCTTACGATATTGATGATCTACAAATTTCAGATTTAAATGGGAAACTACAAGTAAATACGAAAGAGAAGACACGCTTATTAAAAAAACAAGGATTCCGAGTTCAAATTATTGTATTGGAAGATTTTGCTCAAGCGAAGAAAATTGAAGAAACCCTTCGTATTGAGCTGAAAGATACTGAACACATCGTATATAATAGCTATTCCAGTCCGAATTATCGAATTCGTGTGGGCGATTTTAAAAACCGTGATGCAGCTAAAAAAATACTCCCTCTGCTTCACAAACTGGGCTATAAAGATGCTTTCCCTGTAAAGGATATCGTAAGTTTAACTAACTAGAAGGAATATTGAAATGTCAGGACATAGTAAATGGGCAAATATTCAACATCGAAAAGGAGCTCAAGATAAAAAAAGGAACCAATTATTTTCTAAGATATGTCGTGAAATTACAATTGCGACAAAGTTGGGCGGAAGTATCGAAGATAATAATCCACGCCTTAAATCTGCTGTAATGCTTGCTAAAAAAAACTCCCTTCCGAATAAGAACATTGATAATGCCATTAAAAAAGGAACGGGAGAACTTGCGGGTGGTAATTTAGAAGAAAGTACCTTTGAAGGATATGGGCCAAGTGGCATCGCTATTTTCGTGGAAGTTGCAAGCGATAACCACAAGCGTACTGTCTCTGACGTTCGTTCTAAATTTACAAAATCGGGTGGACATCTCGGTGAAACCGGCTCCGTTGATTGGATTTTTGAACGAAAAGGTCTCATTTCGGTTGATACATCACATTATCACAACCTGGACGATTTATTTGAACTTGTGATTGATGCTGGCGGGGAAGATTTAAAACGGGAAGATAACTCCTATCATATTTACACCGCTTTTGAAGAACTTTTTCAGGTTAAAGATGCCCTTGAAAAAATGAGTGTCGTTATTGAAAGTGCAGAGATTATCCGTGTTCCGCAAGCAATGACAGAAATAACCGATGAAGCCATTGCGATTAAAATTCTTAAACTTATTGATCAACTCGAAGAATTAGATGATGTGATGAAAGTTTATGCAAATTTTGATCTGAGTGATGCGCTCATGGAAAAAATTGCAGGAGATACAAAATAGTTTTTCCCATTTACCTGCTTTTCTAAAAAAACGAGCTTGCTTTTTCTGTACATCGCTCAAAAATAAAAAATCTTATCTGAACGAAAGTGCCACCTGAGTCTTTAACAAGGCGAAAACTCTGTTTTTGATGTTGAAAAAACGAAGGTGCACCGCAGGAGGCAGGGTTTCAACGTTTTGTTAGTGCCGCTTTCGGGCGGTAGCTAGTATTATTCGACTGAAATATATATTTCGATATCGCTTGACCTTTTATAATACTCAAAATCTGTTGTATAAGCACGTTTATGTGGGCAAGAATCAACATTAAAGTAAGTCCAAATCTCGCCCCAAAGATCAATAACAACCTGAGGCATTTCACCTTTTCCACTAAAAAGTAAATAATGCCCCGTCACTATTTTTATGTTTTTCGCATCCTCAATTTTCAAATGTGATAAAGCCGTTGAGCCAGCAACGACAGTAAACTCACCTGTATAATCGGATTCATACTCCGTATAAACACCATAAATTTTTGGGCTTTCTGAAAGTGAAGTCATGAGATCGGCATAAAATCTATTCCACAATTGAGGAATCTTTGCCGTTGATTTATGACTTTCATCACTGTTTTTTGTGCGGGCAAAAAAACCCGTGATCTCAAAACCTTCGATATCTATTGTTTTCAATTACTCTCCTTTTATTTATAAAGCTTATCAATGCCTTGAGGTACGATTTAATTGTATTTTTTATAGGGAAACGGTACAAAAAGATGACGCTATGAGCAAGGATTCATTAAATTTTATAACTTAACAAAACACCGTCCCCAATGGGTAATATTTGTGATAAGAAAGACGAATGCGCAAGCATCCATGAATTAAATTTACGAATTGCTTCTGTTGAATCAATAGAGTTTTCATCAATCAAGGAACGAGCGGCCGTTCGCCCCTTCCAAAGCACATTGTCAACACAAATAAGTGCACCTTTCGCTAAATGTATCTCTAGCAGCTCAATATAGGCTTGGTTTTCTTTTTTATTTGCATCAATAAAAACAAAATCATAATGGATGTCTTTTTTAAGATTTCTTAAAAAATCAAATACCGTTTTATGATGAACCTTAACATTCTCTGGCAAGTTTTTGCGTGCAGTCTGAACATTTACTTCATTAAATTCAATGGTATCAATTTCAATTTTATGATTTAGCGCAGTTGACATACAAAGCGATGAAAAACCAATATTTGTTCCCAATTCCAATATTCGTTTGGCTTGCTTAATTCGACAAAGCATCATTAAAAACAGAGCTAAGTCGCGTTGAATAATGGGTTGATTTTCCTTTAAGGCAAGCTTCTCTAAATTTAAAATCCGTTTATCAGTAAATGAATTAAGACGAGTCAAATAAGTGAGCGTTTCAGGATATATTATAAAATTATCTCTCATTTTTCATTCTTTTAAAATATTGTCATCGTTTATTAAAATATGTACCTTCCATTTCGTGAGGAAGAGGATTAGCTATGTTGACACCGTATCAAAAATTTACGAAATTAGTTCACGAGGTCAATAAAAAATCTGCTGTTATTGATGCTGCCATCATCGTTAATTCCGATGGATTAATTCTTGCGAGTGCGGTTCAGAAATATGTCTCCGGTGAAGTTATTGGAGCTCTTGGAGCCGAGTTTGGATCACAATGTGAACAGTTTTCGCAAAAAATCCGGCATGGAGAATTTATGCTGAACTTATTACTATCAGACTCAGGTTATGTGGTCCTTTCAAATATTCGAAACAAAATTTACTTTGTCGCTAAAGCGAACCAAAAAACGGATATTGCTTTAATTTTAGCAAGTTCGCTTAAAGTGGTAAGAGAACTCAAAAAAATTGAAACTGATATTTTTATAACATAATATATGATCTATTTATACATTGCAGTCGGTGGCGCAGCCGGGGCTATCTCGCGTTTCGCCCTATCTCGATTAAATATCGTTCATTCATTCCCTTACGGAACACAAATTGCAAATATCATCGGCTCTGTTCTTATCGGATTTTTTTACTTTTACTTTCTTCGTTCTGAAATAAGTACAAACGTAAAAGTATTTATAACAAGTGGATTTATTGCCGCTTTAACCACCTATTCCACACTCAATCTTGAACTCTTTCTATTTTTGGAAAAGGAAAACTATCGTTTATTTGTTTATTATTTTTTTCTAAACAGTTTTATTGGTATTATTTCTGTTTTCATTGGAAAGAAAATTGCGGATATTGTGACGTGATTAAATTTATATTTAAAAGCTTTTTCAATATAAAGTAGCCAAAGGAAATTAAATGAGTGGTCAATTGTTTGGAATCATCTTAGTTGTTCTCGTCGCGTTAATACTATTAAAATATATAGCGGGTTTTATCTTTACGAAAAAGATCCGCATTCATGATCATGAATTATTTATAATCGAAATTAATAAAAAGAAAAAGGAGGCGCATCAGGTTTTACTTATCTTTTCAAATGGATATTGGGAAATTAAGGAAGAAGCGCATAGCAAGGAATGGTCTATAAAATTTGGTAGCCAGAATTATGTTGATTTAGACACAGAAATTGACGACAAACGCTATTATAAGATAATGAATGAGACCTTAGAACGAGATAAAGAAGGGCATCATTCATTAAGTATCAAAAAAGAAATTGATTTAAAACCAAATACAAATCCATCTGAGCTACTAAAGGTATAAAAATCCTTTTTATATCTATTTAAAAGCTCTTATCGCAAATAGTATTTATTATCCTTCATCAGAATCTTTTTACTTGATAAAAGAATAGCGATGGCTTTTTTAAAGGCTTTTTTGCTTATACCTAATATCTCCTTTATACGCTCCGGAGAACTCCTATCAGTTATCGAAATAACACCATTATTCGCATGAATATAGTTTAAAATAAAATCCTTATCATCTATACGCCTCTGTTTCGAATCTTCTAACATGGATGCATTTAAATAACCGTCTTTTCGATATTCCGTTATACGCACATCTACAATCATATTTATCCGTGGAATACGTTCAATGTTTTCTTTATTAATATATACAGCGATACAGTCTTCGGTAAGGAGGCGAATCCCCGTTAGATGATTATCTTTTGTTTTAATTTTATTAATCATTCGGGCTTTAATTTTTCGCCCCAATTTAATCTGTCTTTTATTCGCCTGCTTAAAATCAAATTTCATCGTCGCACGTTGAAGAATCTTTGTCTCATAAAAAATTTTAACCAGTGCGGTGTCATTAATTTCTAAAAAAACCCGCTTTTCCTCAATCGGTAAAAAAACATCGCGTTCAAAACCATTATCCAAGAAGAATCCCTTTTCATCAACGGATAGCACTTTAAGCATACCGACTTCATTTGCCTCTAATATCGGTAATTTCACGGACAAATAACTTTTATGATCTCGATCTTCAAATACATGAAGAAAAATAAATTGATTCCTAACAAATTTTTGTTTATATGTAAAGCGCTTATAGAGTGAAAATTGATTGTTTTTTAAATCATGCACGATATATTTTTCGTCTTCAATAGCATGAACTTTATATCGTTTGACTTGACCAATTTTTAACGGCACTCTATTATTCCTCGCAGTGGACGAAAGTGACAAGAATATAGCCTTCTTAAATTATGAATACAATCTTGAGATCAAAATTTCCTCACGGGAAACTTCTTTTCTTAGCACCAATGGATGGTATCACAAACGCAGTTTATCGTGATTTAGCTGTTGAGAATATGAACATGGATGTCGTTTGCACACAATTTATCCGCTTAAGTGGAAGTCATTTTTCACCGAAGCAGATTCGTGATGAGTTAAACTTTTATCAAAAAGTAACTTTAAGTGTACAACTTATGGGTGATAACCCAAAACTTTTTGCTGAGTGTGTTCCCTATTTGATTGATCTAGGCGTAAAAATTATTGATCTAAACTTAGGTTGTCCTTCACCGAGAGTAAATAGAAAATCGTGTGGTGCAGCTATGCTCAACGATTTAAAATTGTTAAGCGAAGTCGCTAGTCATATTCGAAAAATTTGCACTGTTTTATTTTCTGTAAAAATGCGAGCCGGCTGGGATTCATCTGATAACGCAATTAAAATTGCACAGTTATTGGAAAAAGAAGGCATTGATTTTATCACCGTTCATCCTAGAACCCGAATGCAAAAATATCAAGGCACGGCAAATCGCGACATTATTTATGATATAAAAAAATCCGTATCCATTCCGATTATTGCTAATGGAGATATTTTCTCAAGCCAATCCGCATTTGATATGATTGAAAAAACAAACAGTGACGGAATTATGCTAGGACGCGGAGTTCTGCGAGATCCGTTTTTACTTAATAAAGTAAATACTTACTTGTCATGTAAAAAGGAAACGCAAATCAAAATTGATAGCTACAAAAAATTCTACCTCACCTTTATCGAAAGAATGTTAGTCGTTAACTCGGAAAAAACCGTTTTGAATAAGGCAAAGGAGCATATCAAGTTTTTTTTATCTCAGATAAAGAATGCAAAATTGCATTGGTCTATAATTAAGCATCTTCAATATATTGAAGATTTCACAGACTATTTGAAGTTTACAAATCTTGAGCTCAACCAATATTAGCCTATTCATATTTTTTTATTATACTGATCGCCTATAAAATAAAGTAAGGAAAATGTCATTAAATTTTGCATATTACTATCGTTTATTAAAATCAGATAAAAAATTGACGAATTTGTACTAGCTTTTAGAAAGAATTTATGTTCTCAAAAATTATGTCTGCACATCCATTTGGTGTTGACGCTATTCTTGTTACAGTGGAATGCCATGTCGAGAACATGTTGCCTCGATTTGATATTGTAGGCTTACCTGACAATGCCGTTAAGGAAAGCCGAGAACGTGTTTCTGCCGCAATTAAAAACTCAAATTATCCTTATCCACCGAAGCGAATTACAGTAAATTTAGCACCAGCTGATTTCCGAAAAGAAGGATCGGCATTTGATCTACCAATAGCCATCGGAATTTTAGCAGCTTTGAATATTTTAGATCATACATCCTTCGCTGATACCATTTTTCTCGGTGAACTTTCATTAGATGGCATTATTCGACCCGTTAAAGGTGCCTTATCCATTGCTCTTGAGGCTCATAAGAATGGTTTAAAAAGGATTCTACTTCCCGTTGAAAATGCCCAAGAAGCTGCCATTTCGCAAGGTTGTGATATTATCGCTGTTTCGCATCTAAATCAGGTCGTTGATTACTTAAATAATGATAAAGTAATTGAGCGAGAGCACATTAAGATGGCATCCTTGTTTAATAAAAAAGATCTCTATGAATTAAGCTTTTCAGATGTGAAAGGTCAATTCCAAGCCAAACGAGCAATGGAAATTGCTGCAACTGGATCTCATAATTTGATAATGATTGGTCCTCCGGGATCTGGAAAAACCATGATAGCACGACGATTACCTAGTATTTTACCTCGCTTAAGCCTCCGTGAAGCTCTTGAAACAACTAAAATTTATTCGGTTTCTAATCAGAGGGGTATGAACACGAATATCATTACAAAACGACCTTTCCGCTCACCCCATCATACTATTTCAGATATTGCTTTAATTGGTGGTGGGAAAGGAATACCTAGTCCTGGTGAAGTTAGCCTAGCCCACAATGGTGTCCTGTTTTTAGATGAACTCCCTGAGTTTAAAAAGAGTGTTCTTGAGGTCATGCGGCAACCTATGGAAGATAAAACTGTGACAATTGCTCGTGCATCTGCAACATTATCTTTTCCTGCTCACTTTATGCTCGTTGCGGCAATGAATCCAAGTCCGAAGGGATATGCCAGTGACAATACACGAAATATTATCATTAATGATACGGAGCAGCAACGATATTTATCTAGATTGTCTGGTCCACTTTTAGATCGTATTGATATTCATATTGATGTTCCTGCTGTCCCCATACGTGATCTGAATAATTCTGATATAGGAGAAAGTTCAGAACAAATTCGTTTGCGAGTCGAAGCGGGCAGAAAAATTCAGTCGGAACGATTTAAACAGCTCTCTCACATTCATTCAAATGCTGGAATGTCAAGCAAGGAGTTGAAAGTATTCTGCGCATTAAACTCCAACTCGCAAAAGTTATTAGAAACAGCGATTGAAAGATTGGGTTTATCCGCAAGAGCTTATGATCGAATAATAAAAGTGAGCCGTACTATCGCAGATTTAGACACCTCAATAAATATTCAATCAAAGCATATCGCAGAAGCGATTCAATATCGAAGTTTAGATAAACAATTTGGTCTGTAAAGCGTTTTTAATTAAGGGGCTGTCCTAGATAAGTAAAATTATTTAGAATAGCCTAATGAGAAAAAGTAGATTAAGTCAGTACAAAGAAAAGCGAT
>JAUTBQ010221227.1:0-20770 GCA_032361185.1 Lepetodrilus ovalis | reverse complement strand
AGATGCTTTGGTGCCTTTACAACTTTCCCTGACTAGCCCTGCGGGCAAGTAACTCAAAATGTTAGTCTGGAGCCCTGAATGCCAATGCAGTTATCATCCTTGGTCCGTCAGTACCAACTGGTGCTTGCACGTTTACTGCAACATTCAGCGCTATGGATGATACAAGTTTCCTCCTGCCCTAAATTGACAAGCCATGATATATTAAGTTAAATAATCTTGAAATTGGCTCTAAACCCCAATTGCAAAACAAAAATTAGTTTAAATTAAAGAATAAATCCATTATGCAGTAAAATTAATTGGTCTAGCCTGAAGTCTCCCCATCTCATAACGATAGTACTTTGTTAGTTTGTTCTGCAATGTAAAAGATATTTGCTATGTCTCCCATTCTACCATGTCATTGCTAATGTCACTGATTTGTTATTTGCCTCGTATTTGTTAGCACGGTTACATGTTTAAGGAGTCCACCAATTTCAAAATTAACACAAAACTTGAGTTTGACCATCAAAGAAAAACAATGTGGGACTGAATAAATGTTATTTTAGCACTTCAATTACAAAGTTGTTCTAGCATTTCACATTTGTGAATTGGTAGTCCTTGAGACAATTAAACAAGTTTATCATAATCCCATGCTAATAGCCTTCTGTTTTGATATGAATTGTAAGGCAGCTAGAGTACTTGAGCTTAGATGACAGGTGCCCTAACACCCCCCAACCCCTGCTATTTTCACCTATTGCCAGTAGAACACATCAAAGTATAGACTGCAATGTGGTGGCAGGCAAGGAGAGCAATTATCACCCTTTGTCTTCTGGCTCTCAGCTGAGCATTTTGAACTGTTATCACATTTATGGCCTAGTTGTTCCTGGCAGTAATCTCCATCACTAATCCCATTGTTTTCTGACTCAGTTAATCTCTTTGTGTCCTGCAAAGCACATACGAAAACATAAACTTACCCACACTTTGAAGAATGATATGATGGAATTATATGTTTGCGATTAACAGTTGTGCAACATCAACAGTGCAAATCTCGCTGTTCTTAATTTAACCCTGTTGTTAAAATATCTTGTGTTGCCATGTAGGAGAAGTTACTGGAATCGTTTGATGTCAAATTGTTGTGATACTCACACTTCTCGGATGTTGGAGTATGTCACTCATGGGTGACATGTGTACATTTCAGAGTGATGTTCATTTCACACCTAATTGGCACATTTGTAGTGTGACAACACATTAGAGACATGTCAGTCTCTATCAAGGAAGATAAGAGTATCTGCTTGTGTGTGTGTACATGCTGAAATAACATGTCTAACTGGAGCAATTCATGTCTGATACCAAATTAATTTCAGAAAGACAGTTAACAAACTTGTATCTTCTATACACTGACATATTTATACTAGTTCCATCTTTTACCATGTTTACAAAAGTAATAAATATAGTAGTGTAAACCTCAATAGAAGTAATTTAAATGAAAATACTAGAGTATAAACAACTTAGAATTGTTCTTTTAGTTTTCATTTACCACAGTACTACTATATAGTTGTTGTTTTGGCAGTCGCCTTCCAGCATTGCTGATTTCGGCAGTCTACTATATATATGTATTATTATAACTATATATACTACAGTGACAATTTCAAGAATTTATAGAGCTTTGGGAATTGTTGTAGATTTAGTTTTCTTGTTCAGTTAAAAAAATAAAACAGCTTAATTTTAGGGTTTTATGGTTTGGTCATAAATAATAGCATTTTTTTTCATGTGCAATATTGCTAACATGGAAAAACAAACAAGATGGTCTAGGAACATTTCAAACAAATAGTCCATGCTACAGTAAACTAATATTTGTATGTAATTTTCATTTCCATGGTCCAGTAGAGGTACTATGATTACATAACTGACATCAGATCTTAATCCCTCTCTCTCATACACTGATACAAAGAGGATGAGGAGGTGACAGCCTCAACTAGTTAACAGGAAATTACTGTGCTGTTTGAAGGGAGATGACCAATTGAGAAATGGCGAGCTTTCATTGGCTGGCTCGTCCAGTCAGTATCACATGACCTAGGGGCCAAAGGGGGGTCCCCTTTATCTGACCGGGACTTGTGATCCCCTACTAGTTAAAGCTCACCAGTTACACAGTACAGACGAGTTCACTATAACGCATGTGTTTTCAGCAATGGATAATGAAACTGACCAAGAGCCGTTTGGATTTGAATTGTGTGCTACTAGCAAGGATGAACTTTTATACTTTAGTGACTTAGATGTGTAAGTTGGGTGTATTTCTTATGAAGTTGTTGTCCTGAAATGGATACCTTATTTTGAGATTAAATATATGGTGTTTTTTTTAATTTATTTTTTATTTATACATGATTAATTGATTAGTTTACAATGCCATTCAGATTGGGCCTTTCTAAATTGATGTGTATTGCAATGACATTTAGATTATAAATAAATATAAATAATATAATCTATTTGTATAGCGCCAAGTTCCATCGAGGCTGCTCACATGCCTTTTTAAATTGATGTGTATTACTATTATCGATTGATGATGATGACATTTAATTACCATGTTTTTATCACTAGTGGTCAATTTGAGCCATTAATAGTTTACTTTTTTCATTTTCTTCTCAGGATTCCGGAGAAGCGGAATTCTAGGCGGAATTCCATATCTGCAATGTTTGAATTGCCCCTGATGCTTGTAAGTATTACATTGAGTTGGGTTTGATTACAAATCGGTGATCCAGAACCCCATCAAAACCATGGCCATTATCGGATATGAATATAACGTAATTAACATTTCAACCAATCAGAGAGCGCCTCCATATTAGATCCAGAAGCAACATAGATATATTTTGATGGACATTTCACCCCAGTTTCAATTTTAGTTTTAATTGTATGTACATTTTATTTTATTTAACTTCTTGATGTTATTCTTATCACAGCCATTGTTTTCTTTGCCGGATGGTCTTTGAATCATAAGTATCGACTGCGCTTTTAATCATGTGACTTATTTTAAAGTGTGATGACCACCCAGTTATGATTTCTATGTTTTTGATGAATTTGTAAATTTATTAAGCCATTTTGACTTAAACTCCTGCATTTTTGTAACTCTAAATAAAATTTACTAAGTTATATCAAAGTGTAAATATTGGTAGTGAAACAATCGTAGATTGGGAGCGAAATGACTTGGATTGAAACATCATAACTATTACAGCCATTGTAGGTAGCATATAACCATAACCAAATCATGCTGTTAAATAAATGTGATGATTGCATTACATAAAATATAATATTTCTGTGAAGTGCTATATTGACGAAAGAAAGTTTGTGAACAATATGGGTCCAACAACATGGCCAGGGTTTTGAGAATGCCAGGAATCTAGTACAGCAACAATTTATACAACCATAGTGAGTAATTATGGAGTTTAACGTTGCTGCAGGAATCTTTCAATGATACAACCATATATAATGACTTGTATTGTCGCAAATGGGTGAACGATTCCTGCAGCGACGTTAAACTCCATAATCACTCACCATGTGTAGTATAAATTGTTGTTGTTCTACCATTATAACCATAGTGGCTTTTCTTAAAGTCGACTTTGAACAGGTTCCGATAATGTAGATGATTTATTATGGGTTACTAAATAAGTTGTTTAGGATTGGTGGATGTCTACCCCGTCCCCCGTCTCCCCCTCTCCTGAATGCATCGCTGCAAATGCACAAGTGAAACAAAGGCCGTGTCACTATAAATGCCAGTCTTGATTGTAATTTGCAATATCAACTTTGTTAGTTGTGAATTGAGACAGACAGACAGACAGACAGACAGACAGACCAGACAGACTGACAGACACACCAGACAGACAGACAGACAACATAGCTTAATTAGTTAGTCTACAGGAATTATTTTAATATTCACAACACATTAGAACATTTGATATAACGTGAAAGCTGGAAGTTAGGAACCAACCCGATATTTTTAAATTGTTATTTATTTTGTAAAGCCATTGGGTTTTATTTTTGGTGTATTTTTTTCTCCAAAATGTTGTCTTATGAATTTATGATAACATTTCTATTTGCATAATACATGTACATGTACAGACATTTTTTATTTTTTTTTATAGAAAAAACGAAAGAGGAAGGTTGATGATGATGCCCTCAGTATTCAAAGTCTGGATATATCGCTGGTAAAGGTAAGCATATCACTTTTAATTTATTAAATCACTGTGCTTTATTTAAAATTGCAAGATCATCTTTGCATAGGTCAAGGTCACTAAAATAGGGTAACTACAAATATATTTTGATATTACTATCTTTCCCTGACAATTATTATTATGATTACTTCATTTTTTTTCCCCTGACTAAAATGTTTTTTTTTTTTTATATCTAGAAATATGCTTCCTTCGTAATTAATTACACCTATATCCTCTGAATTGATGAGAGTAGTTCGAATCATGATGTGACACAGACATGTTTTATGTGCGGAATTTCCTCCCAATGTCCTCTTTGTTGTAACGAATGATGATCTGTGAAAAAATTGCGGGTTAGTCTGTATTTAACAAAGCACTAATGCTATACCTGGTAGTTAGAACAAAGCACTAATGCTATACCTGGTAGTTGGAACAAAACACTAATGCTATACCTGGTAGTTGGAACAAAGCACTAATGCTATACCTGGTAGTTAGAACAAAGCACTAATGCTATACCTGGTAGTTAGAACAAAGCACTAATGCTATACCTGGTAGATAGAACAAAGCACTCGTGATACAAGGTCATATAATTGCATATTTCTTTTCCTTTTTATGTCGTAATATTATACATGTAGAATTCTTTTTAAAAATTATAAAATATTGTAATTATTATTAAGTGAAAAGATTATCTTGCCTCATTAAAATATTATTATTTCCTTTTCAACTCATTTTATTAAATCCATTAGAAAGAGTGGGAGGGTGTTCTACTTCTATTTATAAGCAAGTGTTTATCAAGTACTAGAACGCACTTGTGTCAATAAAGTGTATTAATATGTATTGAAGTCTTTACATGTTGAAGTGTGGGAATATAATTTGGTATATTTATAACCGTCAACAAGTTGTATGCATTGCCTGATCAGCTGATGGTGATATTTTCATCCGTTTATATTGATGATGACTGGGATTGTGGAAATGCTGAGCAGCGACTTCAGATTACGAATAGCTTGACTTTCTTTGTGTACAGATGTAGGAGATGTGTGCCCTTGTGACTGTCTTCTGTGACAGTGGGCTATTTCCAGCCTCCTCTACCATCACCAGCTGGTCACAGCTAGACTGATATACCATGTAGACTAATACCTATATACTGTCTCTGTCATAGCATCGAAAGAAATGTCAATGTGTCGTGCTGAGGGGAATTTATATTTAGACACTGTCAGTCGAAGCGAGCTTTTAATACTTGCAAGTTCTCGTATTCGCCAAATGTGGGAGTTGGTAAATGTTAGATTATATTTATTTAGTTTATTAGTAAATATTTATTCGATTACCGTATATGGGCTGATGTGTCGTTGGTGGGTAGGTCACATCAATCTTGGATGTCACTGCAAGAGCTGAACGCCGAAATGGAACCATTGGAAATTAGGTTTGTGTAACGTCAGATAGGATTTCAATAGTTTAATCAATATCTCGATTGTCAACGGTCATTGATCATGTTGATATATCCCAAAAGTGTCTGTCGGCATCGTGGCTCAAAGCGGGTTCAGTAGTACTACCAGGAGTTGTTCTCGTCACCCAGTGACCATATCAATTTTTTCATGGCTCCAGACTAACATTTTGAGTTACATGTACTTGCCTGCAGGCTAGTCAGGGCAAGTTGAAAAGGCACCAAAGATGCTATATAAAATAAAAAAAAAAGGTCACCTGTACGTCGGGCATATGTTAGTCTAGAGCCCTGATTAACTAACAGTTCTGTGGTCGAGAATTTGTCGAAACAAATTTATGTCACTAAGATTACTTACATTTTTACTCAACTCATCTATAAAATCCAATTCAGTTATAATCTGAGTTTTAAACTCAAGTGAGTTCCAAATTTTTGCCTGGTAAATCCTGGTTATTGTGTCATGCAGTCTCAGTCTGTTTCTATTTGGACGTTTTGCCATCCGTTTCTCCGACTGGTAGAGTATGTTGTACAGTCGACCCCCGTTTATCCGGATGGTTGCATTCCTGGTAAAATCGTGCAAATAACTGAATTTCCGGATGTCTGAGTCTTTTTACATAGGAAAACTGATATATGGTTCCTAGTAAATACTGTGTGGATAGCGAGGGAACCGGTTATCCAAAATCCACTGTATTGTACAAGAATCAGCTGATTAAAAAACCCACAACTTTCCTGTCAAGTTGATAAGACACTTTTGTAGAATCAATAGACAATTATATAACTCTGAAGTGGGGATGGTACTCTGTGTGTGTGTGTGTGTGTGTGTATACATGTACGTGTGTGTGTGTACGTTACTCTGTGTGTGTGTGTGTGTGTGTGTGTGTGTGTGTGTGTGTGAGAGAGAGAGAGAGAGAGAATATGGAGGGAAATAGAATGACACTGGAACCAATCTATTAGCCTGTCAGATCTCATTATTGGAGTCATTACCATATATGGAATTACTAGGTTCAATTTAATTTAGAAACGTAAATAAACAAAATCATGTGAGAGTTGGTTGAATTACTGACGGCAGTCGGCTGCAGGAAAACGGCAAGTTGTGACAGCGTCATGACGTCACTGGCACACGGCACTCGGCAGTGAGATTCCAGTAGGAGGACAGAGCTGCGTGTCTACAGTAGGCGTCAGCTCCAGATTAGAGATCAATATTCCTCTGGATACAGCCGCGTTGTGGCGTTGCGCAATTCACAAACACTGGACTGGGGTAACAAATTTCAGCTTAAAGAGTGGTAGTACTCAGTGCTGAACTTGCAATCATTACGTGCGGATGCATCTGCTGGAGGATGGCGACCAAGCCAGACATGTTCTATTGTGACACTACTGGACCGCTCTTTGTTATTGGTGACCCATCCCCATTTATTCCACAGGTACTATAGAAATTTTAGAAAGTTTTCTTTCAACTTATTTTCTCTTGAGATGCTTATACGGTACATGTAATTGGCTTTTAGCTGCCATAAATATTCAGTTTATGTTTTTCTACTCTTTTTTTTTTAATACTTTTTATTTTGGAAATAGTTATTTTACTATTAAATTTTGTTTTTAATAATAATAAAGTTGTTGGTTTTTTTACAGAAAAAGAGCCGAAGATCGATATTGCGAGTGTCGTCACTTGTCAATCTTCTGTCACCAAACAAACCGTCACCTGCTAGTGGCAAGGTAAATTTTGATGATGTTTTCAATATTGTTTTCACCTTGGCTATATGGTACTTGCCATCTCAAACTTTCTTATTGATTTCAAGACAAATGTTATTGAATTAGTAAATCAGTCTATGATTATGATATTTATTGAAATGTAAAAAAAAATAATTTAAAAATAATTTAATATATGTAGTAATCAATGTTATGTTTTCATTGTACCAATTTCAACAGATCGAATGCTAAAGATATGTAAAATACACATTGCCATAATAAATATTGTAATTTATTTTTGTTGTTTAATTTGCAGCGTTTCAAAGTGCCTTCGGCCCCTAGCAACCAGAACCTGTCCCCCTACAAGGCCCCTCAGCCCTCTCCTGCCAAGCGACGGTTGACACGGACTTGGAGTGACATGATGGCCGACGGGGGAAATGTGCCTTCCTTGAACAACAGAGACATCAAACGCCAGGAGGTCAGTCATTACAAATTGAATTACATTTTTATTTTATTTATCCTCACTGTTTAAATATATACTGGTATTTTCTTTGTCACCAAAATATCCTTTAAAGGTTACACTATTACCAGTTATGGCATTAACCATTTTTCCTGCTGGATTATTTCAATCACTAGGGCCTCTATGATTGTCTCCAGCATGAAGAAGGTTAAAATCTGACCACAGGTGTCGGAAATTATGACTAAAAGGTTTAAATATTGATAAAAATGAAATAACACATTCTATCATCTATGGCCATACTTTATATTTTTTATTTTATAGTCATAATCTCTTATGTCTGTTACCTTGTTTACTTAAAATTAGAACTTTTTTTTACCAATATTATTTGATATTGTATGTTTTGATCATAATTAACACCTCCTTTGGTATTTCTATAGAATTTTCTATAGAATTCTCTATGAAACTTCATCTCCCTGCGATTGTAACTTTCTAGGGTTACATTGATTGTTATTGTTACCAAATACTCGGATTTGAGCACCTCGATTAACGCGTAACGAATAACGATCAGTATTGCTAGTTACCATGGGAGAGGACATCGACAATCCTAAATAGTCAAATCAATTAGCCATAACAATACCCTATCAGAATGAATTATACCATATTGACATATTGATTATATTTTTACTATTGGCCTTTTGTGCAGTTAAATGAAGAACAATTGGTCTATTTTGGGCAGCCCACTTGGGATTAATCTTGATAAATGGATTAAACTTGTCTATTTCGGGCTACAGTGTTTTAAATGTGACGTTAGATAATGTGATTTAAGGAGAATGGCATTCCTGACTGTTATTAGATAAGTGGCGAGCTCAACTGACGAGGCACGTTTTGATGAAGCTATCGTAGGCTAGGGCTGGACCTGCACTCCTTGTGTGTCTAGATGGCTAATTGCTACAAGAGTGCTACAGCCGTTAATACTAACATTTTGGAGCACTAGTCCTGATAATGATAACATATAGTAAAAGCCTTGTAAATCCTAAATTTCTACTAGTCCTTAGGATACCTTTAAAGCATTGGGCATTTTGGCTTTGGCTACAGGACTAGTGCTAGTATTAACCCCTGGTGCTATCGTCTACCTCTTGGCGAATATGATAGCTTCTCAAAAGTGTCCAGGGTATATCGTTGCATGCATCATCGAGCATCATCGAGCATCATTGAGCATCATAGAGCATCATTGAGTACCTGATTATCATGCACGAGAGACTGCTATGAGAGTGCTCTGGCATCAAGATTACAATTCTTTTCGATTACAATTTCATACTCAAGCTCAAATTGTATACAGGGATTCGTGAATACAATCTTGAGTTGAGCATGAGTTTGTACTCGAACATTGTGTAATCTCAGAGCCCGATCGTCATGCACAAGAGATCGCTACTAGAGATTGTTACAAGAGTGTTCTGTCCCCCAAAGATCACAAAATGTTACGAGTACAATTTCACGCTCAAGCTCAAATTGCGTACATGGATTCATGAACAACACTTATTGAAAATGAAAACGTACACGAAAAAAGGTTTCGTAATCACGGGGCACTCTTTGTTTGTTATGAAGGCTTCAGGAAAGGGTACCCATGACACCAGCAAAGCTAGGATAGCAGACAATTAGAGCTAAGAGCATGCTTCCTGACTTGTCTAATCTAATGGTCAAGACGGTGTTCAATATTTCAGCAGTTTACACTTAACGTTACTACTAGCTTACGTCAGTCAGACAGATTAGGAATTGATTTTTAAAATATTCATTTGCTCCAGTGCTCTTTCCCCCTTTTTCTTTTATCGTCATTGAACTTGCACGTTATTATGAAAGACAGACTGTTGTGGAAACATGAAATAGACTTTGGATTGGTACAATTTTTGTGTTACTTTATTCTTATTATTTCTGTATTGGTACAATTTATGTTTTATTTAAATAAATAATTTATAGTTTAGCATTTAACATGAAATCTCTAGGTACATGTATGTGTTTATGTTGTTTGGAGCTGGTTATCATATGGTCATGTTTCATATGAATGATATATTGAAATTTTAGCCGTTTATGGAAAGGTATCATGTGATGGCTGTGATATTATATATAATAGCCCCTAACCCGATCAATATTTCTATGTATCCTCTTGCTCTATAAACTAAGGACCGTGTAAAGTCTGTATATGGCATTGTGTTAGTAGAATACTCACTAGTGAGATGTACTATGGAATTGACATTTAATAGCCTTTGGGAGGAGCTGAGCTCTTCATACAGCCTGTGATAACAATAGATTTACGCTGTAGTTTAGACTGTAGTTATCGCTAACATGCTATGATGGAATGCGGGGGAGATGGGAGATAGGGAATCACCTTGAAAACAACAAACAATTCAATTGTACTCCAATTCAATTCTGCCTGTGGTTAGTTTTCCTTACTCTTTTTTTTGGTTAAATTATTTTCCTTTCTTTTAAAATTAAAGTTTCCTTTATATTAGTCATTTTTATTATGTATTTATTTATTTAAAAAATTATAAACTAGATCAATAGTTTTTATTTTTTTTAAACAATAAAGATATAAAAAAAATATGGTACATTTTATTATTTTTCTTCAAGCCATTTATATTAATAAAAGAAATGATTTGGTGTATTACAAGCATGTTTTTCTACATGCAACTAGTGTATACAGTGTGTCTCATATAATATAATTATAGCAGGATATCATCCCACCTTAGGCAAACCATTGAATATAGAAGGGTCCCCAAATGCATGTAATCTGTCATGTACATTATGTTATTCAATACATTTACAACCCATTTTGACTAATAATAATAGCTATATTTTCTTTTAGACTAATGGTTTTGCTTTTCTCTTTCAGGCAATTTATGAGCTGTACCAGGGTGAACTTGATATCATTGAAGATCTCGTTAATGTGCAAAAGGTAAAAACTGATGCTGTATCTTATTTCTGTCTGCCTCCATGCAGGCAATTAAGCTTAATCAGTTCTACAATCCACACCATCCAACCGAGGAGTGTAATCCAGATAGTACATGGCCAGTGGGCAACCCACCCACATGGCACCAGTGGGCCAGCCCACATTGTACTAATCACATCGCTAACTCCTTTACCCTTGGCGGATGGCGCTGCGAAATGTGTGTGTAATTGAATTTGTATACTACAGTGCCAACTTCTGAATAGAAAACATAGGTGGTAACAGTTTGAGGGAAATAATAAATTGATAAATTCAAATGTTATTTGTGTACATTGTATCAGTTGTCTATTTCCATAGATTTGAATCAAATGATATTTTTTATAAACATTTTAAATGAACATTTACATTTTGAATATTCCATAATGTATTAGTTGTATTTATTACAGAACTACAATGAGTCAATGGCCAAGCTTCAGCTGATGACACATGGCGAGCTAAAACAAATTTTTGGACCAATCAAAACACTGCCAAAAGTTCACGAAGGTAAGCAGTGAATTAATTTATCAATGGATATAAACAACAGGAAGCGAAAAATATATGAAATACAGTATATTTAATGTTTGATTTACTGTATTGAAACATTTGGTCCTGCTTGTGTCTCGGTAAGACAGAATTGATGATGTATAATCTACTTTTTATCGTCATAATGGTGATGGAAAAGAATAAATTATTCTCTCACTCAATCAGTAATAAGATAGCGAAGCATATTGCTTCAAGGTTCAACATAAATATTTGTGTGATATCAGTATGCCATACTTATGGTATATTATATTTGAACATTTCAGATCTAGTGGCACGGCTACAAAAACAAAGACTACCTGATGGTACAACACAAGGTATTGGATCAGAAGTCTTAGAATGGGTAAGTTTGTCCTCGTGATTTTTAATACTTTTGTTGTTGTTGTAAAGAATAAAATAATGAAAACCACTGGGGCACGCTGAAAATGTAGCTTGTTGCCCAATTTACTTGTGTAGATAAGTCAAATGTACCATTAAATGGTTATTTTTTGCTAGGGTCTAAAAAGATTATTGCGTGATCATTGAAACCCTGTGATATATACCGGTAGACCTAGACCATTCATGTAGACCTAGACCTCATGGAGACCTAGACCTCATGTAGACCTAGACCATTCATGTAGACCTAGACCATTCATGTAATGAGAATTAAAAACAAACAAGTAAATTGGATGAAGATTACTATTTACTTGTCAGCTTGTTGTTATCAGCTTCAAAAAGTACTAATACATTTTATCAGTGGCACGTAAAATAAAACTAGTAATTTTTCCTAATTGCGCGAAATTTGAACGATGTGGAAATACATGATTCTACAGTACTTCCTTTCAGTTAAATATGTTCGGTCATGAAATATATCAACAAGCCATGATTGTATGTCTCATTATTGTTACTATTGATACTGAAGTGCTTTGAGCACCCACTTTGTGCATAAGAGTCCAAGCACAACCTAAATGCACATTATTTACGTCATTGTTACGTGTTGCTGTCTCAGATCCCCTCGCTACACGCGTACGTTGAGTTCTGCGCCAACTTGGTGTTCGGCAAGGCGCTGCTGGACGAGAAGAAGAGCGACCCCGCGGTCGACGACTTCCTGGAGCGCTGTCAGGAGTCGCCGTTCAGTCGGAAGCTGGACCTGTGGAGCCTGCTGGACGGCGCCCGCAGCAGATTCGTCAAGTACCCCCTCCTCATCCGCAGCATCCTCAAATACGTAAGTCTGCTTGTTCGTTCTGCGATCGGTGGAGGACGTGTGTTGTCTGTACTGTCACAGTGTAGTTGTCGCATGGCGGTACCAGCTGGTGCTCGTAGGCTTTGCTGTAGCACTCGAGACAGTTCTGATAAGGGTGAAATGATTATTGAAAGTAGTTATTGAAATAGGATGTACCGAGTTCAAATCCCACCCCACAGGGCCCGGCATCAATTTTGCAGAAGTTATATTTCTTATGCGATATTGATAGGATGCACTGTCAGAAGAGTGGCACTATAGTTATCATCCTTGGTCTCATAGTACCAGCCGGTGCTCGCAGGTTTACTGCAACACTCAGTGCTATTGTTGTGGCTTTCCTCCTGCCCTAAACTCGTCGCAAATGGGTGAAAGATTCCCGCAGCGACGTTAAACTCCATAATCACTCACTCACTCCTGCCCAAAAACTGACAAGTCGTAATGTTAGTGAAAGATTCTAAAAAGTGACTATTAACCCCATTACAAAAAAAAAGAAAAAAAAAGAAATAGGATCAGTGTTCGAAGTTACCACTGGAAACTTACTGGCCCGAATATTGATACAAATAACAAATGTTTACAAAAAAAACATGAATTTCTACTGGCCTTTAGGATACCTTTAGCATTGGGAGAAATGGCCCGGGCCAGAGGTAATTTCGAACACAGAATAGGATAGTTATCATTGTTATTTACATAACATGAGCTGGTATAATATAAATAGAAATCTTTTAGGAGTTCCCAGTGCTATTCACATTTTAATTGTCATGCTCTGAGTAGTCTGAGAACAATATTGATATAAAATTGATTAGATATTTGTTTTTTTTTCTTACAGACATCAGAAAAACATGATGATGCCTGCTATCTTCAAGAAGCTGTAAGTATTACTATTTGTCATCTTGAAGTGGAAAACTTTATATATTGTACTTTACTGTAAAGTTTGCAGATAGAAATTGTCATGTTTAATTGATATATGAGTCCATCCAGACAGTTAATAGCTATCGTTTTTACGTCATGTAATCGCTATGAGCGTACGTACCTTTATGGTGTGGAGTTTGACGCTATATAAATGTCCATATTATTATTATCTATTGAGCCATTGAAGCTAGTGGTTATAATTATCTGAACAGTACGAGACTGGTATCTCAAACAAAACCAATACTCAAAGGTTCCTTTCTGTTTCAGATCAAGCTTTCAGAGTTCTATATCTCTCAGGCTGACAAGAAAACTGGAGAAGCCAAATGTCGCTACTATCGTTCCCGAATATCATACCTGTATGACGACCAGGTATAATGACTTTTTTTTACCTACATGTTTGTTCTATTTATCGATCTATTGGTCCATTCATCCATCTAGAGTGTGAGTTGAATATACGAGGAGAATTATGCTCAAAATGTTGTCTAGCATGGTTTAAACAATATTTATTATGAAAAAAGTACCGGTACATGTGAATGAATTAGTGCTTGATATCACAGCAGCGATTTTTCTCCCATACATGATGACTACAGTGTTATATTACATGTACATGAACATTGACAAGATAGTTCATTGATAGATTAACAAACAGGCCAAATTGTCCTCAAAATGTTTATCCACATTATCAACATACATATACACACTTGTATTACGATTTTTATCTAACACAAAGGTTTCAATGGTGAATTTATATTGGATGGCATGATGGAATACTTCTGAATATATATGTGTTGTATTTATACTTATACATAGCTTTTTATTTTGTCAGAAACTTCCCGAAATTGATGAATCCAACACTCTCATCTGCAGTGGTGTGCTAAAGAATAACAAAGGAACTGTAAGTTGTTTCACTAACTAGTGATATTTAATTTATAATAATCTTTCTTAAATGAAGTCATAAAGGCTGAGAAAGTAAACATGGTATTCTGTTTTACCTATTTGGCAAGTCAAAACTTAGTTATTATTTATAATAATACTTTAAAATTCTTGTTAGACTGAAACTGGATTATTTTGATAAATCTCCTTAGATTTTTGTTATATTTCTTATTTAATTGATGCTTTCTATCAGGTCAGGTGAACTTTCTAACCAGTTTTCTGGCAGTTTCTAACATGAAGTAGTGATCAATCATATCTTTCTTCTAAAGAAAATACTCAACTGCTGATACAAAGGGCATCTCATTGTATGTAAAAAATAATAAACATCTATATTTCCATCCACAGAAGCTGCACCTGTTCATGTTTGACAAGGTGGTCATCGTGACTCGGCTGACCAATCAGAGCGGCTCACAGATGTACCAGGTGTATCGGCAGCCAATCGCAGTGGAGGATCTACTGGTGGAAGATCTGGTGGAGACGGAAATTAAGATGGGATCATTCCGCTCGGCTTTCAGTCACACACAGACAGGTAGCTGGATTTCCATACATTATTAAAATATTACAGATATAGTGGACATTAATTCTGTGTTTTAGTACCTACGATTCTCTCAGTGTTTAGGGCTTTCGTGCATGAAACTGGATAAGTAGCTGTAAGTCCAACCTTTCATGTATGAAACTGCATAAGTAGCCATAAGTCCAACCTCTCATGTATGAAACTGCATAAGAAGCCATAAGTCCAACCTCTCATATATGAAAGGTAGCCCGTAAGTCCAACATTAACAATGGCGTAGTCTTTGGCTAAGGTTGGAGTTATAATTCAATGTGGCAATATGTTTTAAATGCATTGCCAATTTACTTTTCAGCGCGGAACGTGTTGAGAATTTCGTTCAAGGATTCGGCCAAGGGTCAAGGTCACACTCTCCTGGCCAACGACGAGCACGACAAGCGGCAGTGGGTGCAGTGCTTCCGACAGGTCACGGACGAAGTCCACACCATCGCACCCACGCACTCCGACAAGCGTGCGGCATAGAATGCCAGACCTTGTATAGCAGACTGTGCCTTATCACTGCCAATCAAAAAAAGTGCTCATCGGTTGGCCGCCTCCCGTTTTGAAGTAAAAAGAAAATAGTGGAGTTGATCTCGTCCAATCAATGAACTGGGATCAATTATTTTTTTATCCACGGAAACAGGAAGAGTGGGGTGTATTTTTTAAACAGAACTCTAGGTGCCAAATATTCCAGGTTTTCGTAGCAATTTTGATCTAGACTTAATAGAACTATTTTTCACCTGTTCACTCAGACATGTTTAGAATGTGTGTCGGAATACAACTGGATGTACATGTGATGCGATATGGAAATATACAAAAAATGCATATTTTCGGTCGACATCATTCCTGTACTGTCACCATATGCACGTTATGTTCACCTCGTTGGCTATTGCAAATGTCAACAGAGGCCGTACATTTCACCCACTCATCATACATGTGTTTCCTGTACCCGCCAACCTGCAAGGTATTTTGTTGTTGTTGTTGTTTGTTTTGTTACCACGGCCAAAACTGATGCTTCACGGTTCGTAACAACATTGTTATTTCGCAGTGCTCGTAATGTCTTGTATAGCATTAAATCAAAATATTGACAAGTCAAGAAATGATTCATATAAATAATTTCTATGCAAATGTTTGTATTTGTTTGTATATTTGTAATATTTACCAACTTCATCGTTTCCACAGACATGGTAAGCTCAATACTTTTTACAGCAAATAATATCCATTTTGAATCGTATAAGGTGATAAGAAAAGACAATTTTATGATATTTCTTTGTAATCATGGTAATGAACATATCATCTTCCCATTCCAATATTACAGATTTCTTGACTAGAAATATTTGTGATAGATACAGATACATCTAATACTCACTTGTAGAGGGTATCTATGTATAGAAGTGGAGAAATATTTATACTAGGACATATTTTTTATTTTTCCAAGTATCGTACATGTATTAGAATAGCAGCATGTATCAATGATTATTTGATTTATTACTTATTAAATGTAACTTAGCTGATTTGAAAAAAATATTGATTTGAAAGGTTATTCCAAATCTAAAGGTATTTTTCTCTATGCCAAATTTAATGTTATGTATCATAAATGGCTACCAAATCTAATGGTATTTTTCTCTGTACACCAAATCTAATGGTGTATACATATATCTGTATCTGGTATACATATCTCTTTGAGCATGAGAAAGGGTTAGTGCAATAACAAATGGAGTTGATCTGTTTTCTTAGTGCTCATTGAAAATCTCAATGCATAATACAATTTTCTTTTTCCTTAATTATAAACAAACAAAAGAATACTCGTAGACATTTCTAGTTTTTGTTTTATTGATTCAGTATTCCAATTAAATAGGATTCATCATGCATTGACCATTCACTTTTGCTAGCTCAATCACGAATTTGCTCTTCAGTCATGTAAACAGCATTAAACTTTTATATTTTATCAGTGCTTGAAATTTGTACTACATGTTCTGAAAGCTAAATTTCCTAAGTATCAAGTTAGTTTGATTTGAAAGTTACCTAGCCAAGCTCAAGTTAATAGCCTCAGGTGTGTCCTTTTAGATATTTCCTTATTATTTATTACAATGAGTTAATTGTCTCATTATTGCTTTCTGTTCTACTTTGAAAGACAATGCTATTTTCTATTGTGAGTGTCCCCATTTCTTTTCATGTTCTTTCTCTTCAAATGTATATTGTCAAGTTTGTAACCATTACAATAATCTGAATGATTACTTGTTACTTTCAAATGGGCTACAATAGTGTGTTTTCTGTTTTTATTTTATACAAACCTATTGTACATACTTTGTACATTGCAGTGTATATTTTGTAGATATCTGCACTTGTTGAGATATGCATTAGTGTTAAGAGGGTACAGTGTTGATGGGAAACAACCATTTGTAGTATACTGTTAGTAGCATACATTTCACAGATGACGATGGCTACTGCGTCTAGTCCAGATATGTACTGAAATGTAGAACAGTCGAGTCTGGGTACAATACTTGGTGTTCGAAATTACCACTCGATCGCCTGCTGGCCCGGCCATTTCTTCCAAGGTATCCTAAGGGTCAGTAGAAATTCATGTCTTTTGTAAACATTTGTTATTTGTATCATTCAGACGAATATGTTTCCAGCGGTAATTTCGAACACTACCAGGAAGTGATCAATACATGGATGCATTGAAGTATGTGATGCTAGGATTTATTAGAAAAGATTTTTCTAAACAATGTAACTCATTGTAGACTCATGTACAAAGTAGTGAAATGTATAAATATCAGTATACATAAATTTGGTGTTGGTCTTTTTTCTTCATCGACAAAAATATTGATGTTTATGTACCAGGGCCTGTATTCTCGAAACTTTGTAAGTCCTAAGAAGTTCGTAAGTACTAAGAATTTGTCAAACTGGTTTTCTTATTATGTTAATTTGTGAAGAGATCTTTTCCCACTAAGAAGTTTGCAAGTTAAGAAGTTTCGAGAATACGGCCCCTGATTTGTTTACATCTTTGCGATATATATCTGTGTACGTTGGTGTTGGATTTTATCCTGTAGTTTATGTGTACCAACTCACTGCTGGTCGCTAACATCTAGTTTTGACATGTATAGATTTGCCGAGATGTACAGAGTGGGGAGGTCAAGGTCCAGGGGTGCCTTTCATGAAAGGGGTGTATATTTATGTCGGACGTAATACAATCAAAGTAAATGACGTAATACAATCAAATCCGCATCATTTATGTCCGGCATAAATATACACCCCTTTCGTGAAACGCACCCCTGTAACTCAGTTGTCCCACAGAACGATAGCGGTTAACGATAGTGGTTATACATGTACACAGCAATGACTACTCTCGTAATGCTACAATCCCTGGTTGGAACAGACCTGAGGCACGTTCAAGATCCACTACTTTTTGCTACATAGCCTACTGAAGCAATACGTATGCTATGTATGAACTATGTTTGCTACGGGTCTGTACCGCGTATTATTTGTAGGAAGCGATACACACAAAGCCGTTGAACAAACTACTATTAGAAGCAAAAGTAGCGTAGTAAATGTATCGCAGCTTGAATGCACCCCAGGCCTGTACTACATGCCTAGTTCACATGTACCCAGGGCCTTCCACAGAATGAGCAACATACTTTGAGTTTCACTGCCACCGAGTGATCATTGTTTTAGAAATATGTTCTGACGGATTAATCATTATGTGATGATTGTGTTGATTGTCATGTACAAGTTGATTCCCTCTAATTTGCACAATGATGGATAAAAACCTAGATATGACCATCTCAATCTGGATTAAGTGTATAATTCATAAATTCACAGGCATGGTAGCTGCACAGTTAGTTGCTGCTCAGCATAGTCCTGAGTGGATTGTATCGGCTGTGAGTCTAGACTGGTCATGGAAACTAATCTGGGAACAGTTTCCATGGCAACACACGTCAGATGGTGAGTGGACGAGACAGTGAACACATTAACAACGGTGTCCCGACCCACTACCATGTACAAGTATAGGCATAGTAGTGCTCATGTCGTACAGTACACGTTTCATATCAACACAAAGATGAGATTCAGAAAGACTTGACTCCAGTTATTTTCCGAACCTCTTCATAAGACAGCCAGAAGACGAGAGACCACGGTGCCTAAAATACAGAGAATAGCGCTGAGTACATGTCAAATATACGGCAATACAAGAAACTGTTTCATCACTTTTATTATGGCCAGTAGTCGTATTATCTCTAGACATCGTTTCATAACCTGTTAGACTAATCACGAAAATAGAATGTCATTTCTCTACTGGAGATTCAAGCAATGAGAGTGACATCCCTATCTCTGAATTTCATATAATGTGACATACCATTCTAGCCCATATTGGCAGTAGTCCCTTATACAGGGCCAGGAATCCTTCCTTAGAGACAGTCTTGATGAGGCAGTCCACCGATCCCTTGTACAGAAGACCTCTGCAATATTTGAGACATAGGTTTTACATTGTGTGTGTGTCAGTTATATGAAGAACTGCCCTTTTGCAGATATAGTAAGAATAAAGAATACCTAATTATTCATATAGAGAAATTGGCTTGTAGGATTATATTGGTTGCACTTGAACTTACTTTCCATCTTTCGTGGGTTGGTTCATAACTCGTGTTTTGATTACATCTGCTGGTGTTCCCATCAGAGCTGCCATGATGCCTGAACATCCACTGAAACACAACAAACATCATTCCATGTTACACACAGGTGACTTCTCTCATTGTCTACTGCTGAGGTCTTTTACAGGAATTTTATTCTAACAATTTCAGATTACTCACCACTAACAAAGAAGGAGGGGTATTCCAAAAATCTTATTGAGAATACGAACATCAATGATGGAGCCAGTGTTCCATCTCATTCCAATCTACAGAATAGCATATACCTAATAAGATTGCAGAGGCTTATCTAGAACCATGACATGTTGTTTACACTTGTATGCAAAAACATTTCAAGAAGTCTTAAAGGCGTAATATCACAGATAGTTATGCTTGTTTTAGACTAGTTCTTAGCTATAACTGCAAAGTACATTCACTTTACATGCATACAATCATGTTTGTACTTCCAAAAAGCTTTCCACCGCTGTGTGGTTCACAAATCTCCACTACAACCCTTCGATAGACAACCCGCTTCTTTATACATCAGTAAATGTGGAGATAACTCTCAATCCTGCTCGTATTCCTTCTTAGAATAGTAATACATCCCGGACAAGATAAATAGCGGAACGTTCCCTTATTTAATATAAAATATGATTTGTTTCAATACTATCGAGTGCTGGGGGATAAGTACATTAGTAAATAACAACTTTTGGGTGGAGAAATCAAGCGTTATTAATCTCAGATCGAAATTCGTTTGTTCATTAAGCAGGTCAATCAACTGTGCTATTATGCCTTTAATGTGTAATGTACAGACGAAATAATCAGATAAATAGTTAGGTGCATGTATTATAATATGAATACTGCATCATTTGTACAGAAAGAATTACTATATCATTATATCTTTATTCTCCATTTACTTGCCCCCTCCTCCCGCTCATTTTTTCAGCGCCTCAGTGATGTAGGGTTAGAATGTTCGCAGGTTCGATCCCCAGTTCGTGTCATACAGAATGGTGTTAAAAGGCTGGTAGTAGTTGTTTCCTGCTTCATGCTGCATTACATGGATAAAGCAAGGACTGGTCAACTATGAGTGGGTATCTATGTAAATGTTTTTGGACAAGATATTCCGTGAGCTGGCAGCACCAACCGGCAGACTGTGACATAGGATAGTCGCATACATATTACATAGGCTACAGCCGTACACGCCGTGATATGAGTAGGCTAACATTGTCTTGAAAGCAGCTTTAAAGTACTATCACGGTTGATT
>JAUTBQ010221116.1:0-20776 GCA_032361185.1 Lepetodrilus ovalis | reverse complement strand
GTCCCTTTTAGGAAGTTTGTTATTAAATTCTTTCTTTTCTTCATTGACACAATTAATATAATCTCTATTAATTCTTTCATCTATCTTTTCAATATATACTTCAAAACCTATTTGGTGTGCTAAATCCATATATTCTTGTCTTGCCATAATATCTCACTCTTTATTTTTACCTGTTTTAACTGCAAGCATTGGAATAAAGCTTCCATTATTAGCTCTTACAACAGCATCATGTATAGCTTCAGTATTATCGTCTATTCATGCATAAAATGGTTTTCTTTCATTATCTTTATTTATATCTATTAAATTACTTGATATTCAATCAGCAGCAATTCTATATGGTATCTTTCCTTTACTTGACGGAAGGACTATTAATTGTTGTTTAATAACATAATATATTGGTCTTTTATATTTTTCTAGAACATACTTATCTTCAATTTTCATTAAATATTTTTTACTAATACATATCTCTTCGCGATAATCAATATCAACTCCAACACTACATGCAATTCTTTCGCCAATTTCATTGTCTAATACTTGTATGTCTTTTTGAGTGTAAGTCATAGCATCACTTTTTGTATATCCATCATATAGAGTTCCAATAATAATGGCTCAATCTTCTTTATTGTTGTCTTTAAGGATGTCTAAAGTTTCTTCTACTCACTCTTTATTTTTAGTAAGTAAATGGTTTGAGAATTTAGTTGCATAAACAATTAATGTTTTATCTAATCCCCTTCATCTTTTATCTACTTTATCTACATATTTAACAAACACATTATTATTAAGTATGTCTTTTTCAAACCACTCTTGGACTGGTGCAAAAGGTGCATATTCTTCACAAAATTCTAAAGCTGGTTCATTCTCATCATATCTATTAAATGTAAAGTAATTTGTTGCACCAATAGAATATCTATCATGTCCGCTTGTAATAAAGTTATCATTGTTTTTCATTTCTACAAACTTGAAGTTTGCTAAAAACTCTTGTCTTAAGTCTTCTTTTTTGTTTATACTAATTACTTTGTTTGCATTATTAGGATTAACTAACTCTTCAAAATGCATTATGTATCTATTAGGGAAACCACCTTTTGCTACTATTCCATCAAAACTATCAAACTCAATAACACTATTATTTTTACTATTCTTATCTTTAACTAAATATATTCCTGTTGCAAAACTAACTAAAGCATCTTCTATAGCATTAAGTCCATATTCATTTGCAAGTATTCTAGAACTATCAAAAATTTGTTTCTTACCTTCTTGTTCCGCTTTATCAGCAGTTCTTCTTAAATGTATTGCATCTAAAAAGTTATTTTTCATTAATTCTATTATTTGTTTAAAGATAACCATTTTTGTTTTACGAACCGATTTGGCGGTGCAAAATATAATTGTCTTAACAGGTTGGTCTGGATGTAGTTTATATCAATTAAATATTTCATAAAACATCTCACCAAAAATCTTTTTCTCTACTTCATCAGAAACATAAAATAAGTCTTTTAATGCACCCGCATTATCATTGTTATTTATTTTTTGTTGTAGTCGTTGCTTCCAATCTTTTTGTGTTTTCTTAATGTTATTCTTATCACTTGCTCTTTTACTCATATATGTATTATACATTTATATGTTAATAGTTATTTAGTTATGAACTATATGTGCCGTTCAAGGTAGATATAGTGAATAAGTAAATATGTATATGTTTGTTTATAGGAATTCCGCAAAGCTACTGGACACTATCGTTTAAAGCCTGAAAGGCTGAAATAGATATGAAGTATTTTAAAGGAATGTATATTAGGTATAGAACCCCTATAGTCCCCTTAAGGGACTACCTGATAAGATAGTATTGTTTCCCATTGTCTGATTAAGTATAAATAAATTGTGTTTTTCTTATTTATACTTATTTAGGAAGTATTATCAATATCTCTTATCATTATTCTACCAACACTTAAACCCCGACATTTGCTAGAAGTTAGCGACAAATACTAATCTAAACCTTATACTCTCGTTGCAATACTTTGTGTATTTTTCAAGTGTTTGTTTTCCATTGATGTAATTAAATATTAGCATAAAAATATGTGTGTTTATAATTTAACATACAATATTTTTATTAGGAGTTAATATGGAATATGGAAGAAACATGATTTTTAGCACACTTTGCAAAGTTTATGATAGAGATATATTAAACCTATTACCATCAGAAATTTGAAAAATAGTTAAAAATGATAAATTAAATAAAACTATATCTATTAAAAATTACTTCAAAATTAAAAAAGAATTATCTAGATACTTATTTTCGGAAGTTAAACAAAATGGATATAAAAGAAAATTTGTTCCACAAAGAAAAAATGTATGAATTGCAAAAACTAAATGATAATTACTTATTATCAACTATATTAAAACTCGGACTAAATTTCTTTATTAATATATACTCCATCTCATCTAACCAATTTATATCAACATAACATAACTCTTCATAGACATACTTATCTGGAAACTTATGCAAGTTTATATCTATCTTTTGTATCCGATATTTCCTAGTGTGGGGTCTAACCTTTATGTGCTGTTTATGGCGATGCATCCTATTTAAATATTTATCCTTGCCGATATAAACAATCTCACCTGTTTCCTTACTCCTGTAGCAGTATATACCTGAAACTATTTTATTAATTCTTAACTCAATCATACTTACATTATACACCCCCTATTTTTGGGAACATATAACCAAATACAAAATCTGGATAAGACAATCTTGCTGCAATCATCAAAATTTGGAAACCTAATCAAACATAACCTATATATATAAGCTAAATAATAAAGTTTGTTGTTTATATACTTTGTATATAAATATATCTTTGATATATTTTATACTAAATATAAAAAAAACGAAGTTTTTTTTAGATTACACATGTGGGTGTGTGTGTGTTGGTGTCCCGCGGTTAAGAGATGCATGCATATGTGTTCCTATACCCCGCCTGTTCTAGTAACCCGCTATGTGTGCCTGCCCGCTATGTGTCTATAGTTCATGTGCCTACATTGTTACCCCGAGTGACCGGCGACTACTACCATGGACTACCTACCTACTACCACCTACCGAGTGTATGGCTCAATGCCCCCGTGTATGCCAAGTAGTAGCAACATGCCCCTACTCTATGCCCCTGCTATGGTGGTGCTTATAACAATGTGAGTGCTTTTAGGGGAGTAGTTAATTTTAGGTATATCATAGTGTTACACCTTCCCGATAAATGGAAGGCTGGAAAGAAGGACAATATGACTAAAGAAAGAAAAGCAAACTACCATATGGAAAGTGCCAATATGTTAAGAAAAGCTATACAAGACTATAGAGCTGAAATAGCTAAAAGAAGCATTGAGATTAACGAAATGGAAAAAAGCATAGAAAGTGCTACTCGTGTGTTAAACGGGCACATGAGCGACTTAAGAAAGTTGGTGAAATAATGACTATTAAACAAATGAGAAATGAGCTAAAAATAACTACTATGAAAGCTGATATATTAAGAAAGAAAATTTCAATAGAGAAGTGAAAAGTTCAACAATTAAAAAATGTATATAGCGAGAGAAATAAGCTTAAAGACTTTATATGTCAAGCAAATATAATTATATCAAGATTAGAAAATAAAATAATATTCCTGAAAGGAAATAGATAATGGCTAAACACCTACAAAAACAAGTAGCTGACTACCTGCTTAAAGGTAGCGAGCTAGACATTACATATAATCAATTTAAAAAATTAATAAATTATGGAATATCAAAAGGAACATTTACAAAAAATGAAGTTAATAAGTTAAATAACTGATACAATGAAAAAAATAAAAATAAGCTTACGCTTCAAGAGTTAAAACACCACAACGACCTATAAGATTAAGCAACAATTTAAGCCCTTTAATCAAACGATTAGCTGGCTTATGTGGTATGAGTAATCAACCTAAAATAAAGAAAAGAGAACTAACAAAATGAATAAAAACGAACAAATGAAATACTACATTGAAAAACTTAAAGAAGTTTTAGAGATGCCAAACCAAGGAATAGTTGGACTATTCTATGATGCTGACGACGACGAACTTCTGGATATTGAAACTGGGGTAAATTCCGGTTATGTAATTGACAACATAATTAAATATAAAGGTAATGGCGAATTTAATTTTGAGTTATTCTTAAGCGAAGCATTTACTGAAGGGCACGAGTTAATAGACTTTGTGGAAAGATATATAAATATTGACTACCAAATAGACCATAACTTTATACTTAGCAAAGAAGATGCTATTAATGCCATCACTGAGAAAATGGAAGGACTTACTGAAAATGTTTAGAAAAATAACGAAAACAAAAATATCTATAGGTGGAGCTATGCGGACTGTTTATAGCAACGGTTATGGGATAATGAAGCACAAGCATTTTAATGACTGCTGCGAAGCTAAAACAACTTACCAAATTTATAATGTGATGTATTATGGCGACGAATTAATGAAAAATAGAACTAACAAAAAATTTAAATATGACTTAAATACTATTTTGGATGGCGATACAGTTATATTAAACCTGCTTAAAGAGCATGATACAAGAACATTTAGAGAGTTAGATAAGTTAATTATGAATGAAAACCTTAAAGAACTTAAATACGGGGGAAACTATGTCTAAATGACAAGTAGAGATACATATAAATAACCACATAACTATTAAAGCAACCGAGTTAGAAAGTATGGAACAAGCGAACAACATCGCTAAACATTATATGGGTAAGATATCTAAAACAACTAAACAAGCTACTAACGGGGCTAAAAGTAAGCCATGGGGAACCTATGAGAACTATAACAAGTATCAACCTGACTTAGCGAGTGATAAACAAAAGGCATTTTTGAATAAAAATAATATTGTGTTTAATCATAAGCTAACCAAGAGCGAAGCAACTGACTTAATAAAGGCACGAATAGCTGAAACACAGGCAAGGAAGTATTAATATGAATAAAGAACTAAATAAGCTTAAAGGCGACCTTAATAAGTTATCGGCATCATATACATTTTATGTAAGTGATAAAACTTATGCATGTATAAAGCATATTAAAAAACTTATAAACAAAATTGAAAGAAGTAGATAATGAAAAAATTAGATTATGTAATCGGTGAAAACCTTACAAACAAACAAAAAAAGAAAGCTAAAAAGCAACAAGAAAGCGAAATGAGTAATCTCATGTGTGCTACTTGTGGCGACTGAAAAAGTAGGTGTGATTGTGTCTAACATGAAACGAATAGCGGAACTAACCGACGAAAGAATTAAGGTAATCAAGAGCAATATAGCTCATATCATTAATTGAAATAAGAACCACTTAACTTTTGACGAACAAAAGCATGAATACCAAGTAGATAATGTAGTAGTTAAGAGTGTATCTTATCTTATCAAACCATTTAATAAAGACTTCCACGAGAAGCTTAAAGAACCATACTTTAAACGAATAATAGAGAAAGCTGCATTAAGGGGTTCAAGAGTTCATAAAGCTACTGAACTACTTGATGCTAACGGACTTGTCTTTAATGATGCTATAAAGGCTGAATACAACGATGTAAAGAAATACTTGATTAGTTATAAAAAACATCAACAAACATTTTTGAAAGACCATACACTACTTGCCATTGAATTAGTAATGTATTCTAAACACTTAAATATATGTGGAACTATAGATAGGTTATATATAAATAATCTAACGAGTGAAATTGTTTTACTAGATATTAAGACTGGCAAAACTCAAGATGTTAATTGATACCAACAATTAGTTTATAAGCAACTATTAGACGAGTGGAACATAGGGGTAAAAAATCTTACCCTATTGAGCTTATGACAAAATAGTAAGTTAAGTGTTCCAAACACTGCAAAGATTAAGTATTTTAATAAGGTTAAAGATACCGATACTTATATTAGTAAGCTTAATAAGGTATTAGATATGTGAAAAGAACATAATGGAATAAAGGGAGTTGTTAATGGTTAAATGTGAATATTGTAATACACTAACACCTATTAATGGTAAATATTGAGAAGCTGGATTAGCTTTGTGTTCTAGTAAATGTTTAGCACATTTTACACATGAAGATATGGAAATTAAAGATAAAGATTGCGAGCTATGTAATGGCAAAAGATAGTGAAATAGTATTGCTTGGTTCAGTTGGAACTAATTGCTATAACGAGAAACACAACACCAATTTTAAGAATTGAGAAATTGAAGAAACTAAAGAGATGAGAAATAGATATTGTGAATTTGGTTGAAACAAACTAACTAAATGTAGTTATCACAAAAATGCAAAGCCACAATTGTCATTCAATTTTGGTATGAAAGGATTAATATAAATGAAACAATGAGAAATAGAATATAAACAATTTTGTAGAGAAGTAGATAATCACTTCTTTGATAAAAAATATGATGCAAACCAATTACTAGAAGATGCCGTTAATAAGATTAAGTTCTTAAAAAAAGAAAACATTCTTTTAGAAGAAGCTGCATACGGATTATCAAAGTTAGTTGAAGCGATGGTAGATAAATGTTAAACTCAATAGACCATATCACCCACATAAAGCCTGATACTGCCTTTATAATAGCATTTAGCATACCTATAATAATAATCGTGATAGTGATAATAATATGAATGTGAAAGTGAAGGTAAGATATGTTAGATAAAGGTTTATTTGAATATCTAGAAGAAAAATTAAAAAGAAATGGATTAGTCGATAGCATAATAAAAATTAATGATGCTTATAGAAATAATTTTGAAGATTATAGAAACGAAGAAGGCAAATTATCTAATGGTAATTTATGTGGTTTTGAAGTATATTATTTAATAGAAAAAGACCCGAATGAAATTATTGATATGTTTGTAGGAAGGTTTGTAATAAATATATTACAAAAAGAAATGAGTAAAAAATGTTATAAATGTGATACCATTAGCGGTATTTTATATTCTAATGATAAAGGTTATATATGCGAAAATTGCATATACAAAATAATATCTGTGGAATACATGAGAATAATAACAATTACAGAAACTTGCGATACATGTGGAACAAATAAAAATGTATATCTCGGTCAATGCGATAACGACTATGCTTGTTTTACTCATGTTCTAATAAGTTTAGAGATAAAAGAAGAGAATAATGAATAACCTAGAACTGGACTTCTCTAAAGAATTAGACAAGAGAAATATTAAGTGAGATTTTGAACCGAAGACATTTATTATAGATACACCATTTACTTCTTCTTACAAGCGATATATGAGCCTTAAATACACTCCTGACTTCATGTTTGTATATAAAGGACAAAAATACATTATAGAAGTTAAGGGGTTTAATAGATACATGGATGCTAATCGTGTTAAGTATCGCTTCTTTGATAAGTGGTGCATGGAAAATAACATAGTGTTTCTTGTAGTTAAACAACGGGGAAGTATTAAAAATGGAACTAAAAGTTTCTATAAATACACTGATAATAGGACAATTAAAGACTATGATTTTTGGAGTATATTAGATAATGCCAAATAATCAATGAGTGCCTATTAAAAATGAGTATCCGCAACCAAGTAAGGTTAATTGTAGTGTATGTGGTTTAACTTTTGGAAAGTATATCCATAGTTGATACTTCAATGCTATAACAGGTTATGAGTGCTACTCACATAATCATTACTATAAATAAATGTATGCCTTTTTAAGCACACATAAAATAACTATGATATATTTATAACAAGTCAAGGAAAAGACTATAAAACCAGTTATGTTGAACTTCTTATAAACTTTTAACATTGCACACAATTAAGTGTGTCCCTATTAGTTCTTAACGGTAGAGTGGTTCCACCTTATGAATAGGTAAGTAATTAATGCCTTGAAATAAGTCAATGGTTCGGTGCAGGTTCGACCCCTGTGTAGGGAAAATATGCAAGCAATTGCACCAACATAAACAAAAAGAAAGAGAGAAAACTAATGAATAAATTAGACCAAAGAAACTTCCAAAAGACTTATGCTAACATCCATAAAAAGACATTAACAAAAGCAAGAAGTATCGCAACACAAGAACTTGGTAGAACTGCTACTATTAAGCATACTATTGACAAAGCTTTAAACTGCTATATAGAACATACTAGCAACGATATAAAGATATCATTACCACAAGTAGATAACTTAATCGCTGAAGTGAATACACTTATCAAGACTAACAACAAGTTTATTGAAGAAATAAACAAAGATAGAACAATAACTAAAGGAGTTAAACAATGAATAAAAGAGCAATAACTACACAAAGTAAAAAATTAAAAGTTATATATACTGACGAAAGTGTAAGAGTTTCAGAAAATGTTCTACACTTCACTATTAAATTAAGAACTTCTGGATTAGTGCAAGAGATATATGCATTAAAAAAGTCTTCTAACGACATAGAAATAAAGGTTATAAATGGCGATGGTTATATAACTAATGTTGTAAATAAACTATTATCAAAGGATACAAACCATTATCGTGGAACATTAAGTTATCCAAAATATGTAGTTGATAACTATTATGAATATAGTAATGATACAACAAGAATAGCATCAGTAATGTTTGAAGGTATTGTTATATACGATGTTAAGTCAGCCATTAATAAAAAACTAAAAAAGGAATTAGAAAATGAATAAACAAGAATTAAATAAAGGCATCTCATTGATGCATAAGGAATTAGTGCAATTAGAGCTACAAATTAGCAATGCTTTGAAAAATGAAATAGTAAAAGCTTACATTGAATTAGTTGATACCTTAAAAGTCCTTAAAGTTGATATTAAGGATGCCTATGTAGAGATGCATGGTAAAGATAGTAATTGAAGTGAAGTTCATACCGAAGGTAGTTATACACTTAAGGCAAGTAATGTCATTACAAAAAGGTTCAATTCAAAACTATTTAGAAATGAACAACCTGCTACATTTAAGAAATATATCATAGAAACACCGCTAACTAAAGTGTTGTTTAAGAAATTAAAGGGTTATAAAAAATCAAAGAAAGAAGATAAATAATGAAAACTATAATAAGAATACCTTATAAAATGTTTGCTTTTATTGAGATACAAGTAAGCGAAGAAATGGATGCTAGTGCAATAGATAAAGCAGTAGTAAGAGCAAAGGCAGTTATTGATAAGTATGGAATATTTGAAACAAAGTCATACGGTTCATATAATAAAGGTTCATATAATGCACCTGTATTAGACCCTGATGAGAAGGCTAAATTTAGAAGTGGTAAAGACATCTTTACTAAAGATAGAGTGCATTTAACTAATGCTGAATATGCTATCGCTAAAAAGATTAATAGCAAAGTATGAGAACTTGACTATAAGGAAATAGTTCCTAATAAGGCTCAAGAGAAGCAAGAAGATATTCCCTGAGATATTGATTTATAATGGATAAATTTATTAAAAAATGTGATACCTGCGGTTCAACTAAAAACTTAATAACAATTGATGTTGATGCATACACTATGACATTTTGTGTAAGTTGCACTAAAGGTGGTTAATAATGAATTGTGTATTTTGTAATAAACCTGCAAGTCAATCAATTAATTATAAGGGTTTAGTTAAATACTATTGCAAAGACAATGAAATAACTTCAAGTCCAGAATTGCTTAATACAAAGATTACTTTCGTGATTAAGTGTAAAGATGCAGGATACAACAATAAGATAGATAGTATATGAAAAAACAACACTTATTAAATAAATTAATAAATAACAAAAAGTAATGCATGCAAGTGTATTATTTTTTATATATAATGGTTATGTGGCAACCAAGCATATTAATTAAACCTCCTTTCTTTTCGTTATCTATTTACAAAGGTTGTCATAAACAATAAAAAGAACTCCATTAAGGGGTTCTTTTTCATTATAGATACTTTACTATTAGTTGTTAGTTGTTCGTTTGTCATGGATGCAATACATGTCATGAAATACAATTCTATTTGAATAGACTTGTAGTTCTCCGGATTTGTCTTCCATATCTTTTAGTCCCCATAGTTGATTGAGAAGAAGTTAAGTAATGTCTTCCATATTTATGTCTTCTTATTCTTAATGCAGTCCCTTTAAATGAACGGGGTAATACATTTTTAGCAAACCACTCCGTTCTAAATGAACCTAACTTTTGACCTTTACTATGTTGGAAACCACGGGCAATACCTAAACCAAACCTTTTACCTTCTTTACCCCATGCTTCACCAAAGACATACCCTAATGAACCAGCTAGCTTACCAGTCTTATGGATGTATAATCTTTTAAGAACATCTTTAAACTTATTGGCATAAGAACTAAAGTAATCACCTTTAGTTACATCTTTAATAAAGTATTTAATATTAGTTATCTCACTTAATACATTTCTTAATGCTTGCAATGGAATAAATGTTAAGAAGTTACTAAATATCTCATCGGTTATTTCATAAGCTATTGCTCTACCACCCCTACTTAATGCTATATATCTATTGTAGAAGCTTCCACTCCTAAATGTAGAGTTCCATCTATGCAATTCAGCCTTTGGAAAGTTCAATAACATGACAGGTTTCTTACCACCTATGTTCTTACTTCCCCTAGCAAAGGCATTAGTATTAACTAAATTAAAATGGACTATTAAATCAACTGTATGCCCCCTATCATCTAACTTACGATAACCCATTACATACCTTTGAGATATAAATATGTGTCCATCTTTTTGTAATGCTTTCTTTATCTTTTGTTGTTTAGCATATAGCTTCCCTATAGTCCCTAAACGGGCTTTCTTAAGACTAAAAGCAACTTCACTACCATTTATATTAAAATGTATAACTCGTCCCTTAAACTTCTTTAATCGTTCAGGTGTTAGTTTAGTAAAATGTTTCTTGATTAAGTCCGCTCTTTCAGCAACACCCATTTCAGAGTTATCTACTGACTTTATTAAGTCTTCAAGTGCATGCTCGTCTTCACTTAATGCTCGCCCTTCTTCATGTATCTTTAATAAGTAGTGTCTTAAATGTCTAATAACATTATTAACAGGTTTAGTAATTACTTCACGAGCAACATTAGTTGTCTTAAACAAGTGAGAAAATGCATAGTAGAAGTTCCCACTTCTAAATGCCTTACCACTTCTTACATCTTTTCAGAATTTTTTAGTAGCTCAATCTCTTTCACCACTTGCAAAGAACCTATTAAGTTTTGATGTTAGCTTTGTTTCATTAACAACTGCATGTAGGTTATCTAATAACACTCTAGGGTCTTTGTCATTAACTATCAATGACTTTCTTAATGAAGGACTAAACTTATCTATGATGTCTGAATACTTAAGCATATCATCACCCCTAAATTGTCGTCCTGATTTCATGTTTCTTATTATTGCTAAATCTTTATTACTCCCAGCACCAAAAGTTGCTTGCATAAGTTGTTCAAACTTATCATCCTTTATCTCTTTATGCATAGCCTTACCTGCTTTTTTAGATATCTTAATACTTTGTTTAAGGAATGTTTGTCTATATTCCTTTAATTGATACTTACTAACCCTTTCAACTACTTTAACAACTCCACCTGATTGTGATAATGGTAATCTACTTACACTATTAGCCCCTAATACTGAATTAAATCCCTGAAATTCTTCAGTCCCTTTAATATATAGTCGCTCTACTTTAGCTTGTTCTCAAGCACTATCTATAGTCTTGATTATTATTCCCCCACTTTGTGCCATATTAGCACCAATAGAAAGTGCAGGTATGAACCCCATTGCATCAATGCCTAATGAAGCCATTAAGGCACCTTTACTTCTTATATGTCCTTCACTATATGATTTTAAATCAAGTCCCATAAATGCCCCAGAAGTGGCTACTGATAACAATGCACCAACTGCAGGTGATAAGAATAGTGATGCCAGTGCTTCACCACCGATTAATATCCATCTAAAGACACCAATGAAACCACCACTATGATGCCCTGTATGGGCATCTTTATGTGTGTAGAAGTCATTTGCACTTAATTGTGAATAGGTCTTGCTGTTTCCGTATGCTAACATACCTTTATTATACTTGTATTATTGATATAAAAAAAGAAGGATTGCTCCTTCTAGTTTGTAATGTTTATTTTGATTATTTATTTTTTCATATAATGTCAGGTGTTTTTTTAGTTAACGCTTTTTTCTTTGCTGTTCTTTCAGAACTTGCAATACCAGCATTGATTACTATAAGTATGCCTTTAAGTCTTTCTAAATCTTTTTCATTTAGAGCTTCACTCTTATCAAAGACTTCAACGATTGACTTACCATCATATCCCCATAGCTTTTTAGCGGGTTCTACTTTAGCTTTATTTTCTTTAGTAACTCCAACTACTGATGCAGCTGCTAAGCTTCCTGTGCTTAATGTTTTTTGTGTTTGTTTTTTCATATATACTCCTTATCGTTTTATTTATCATACTACTTTATTAAGTAACTTTGTATGAACTAATCATTAATTCAGGTTGTAATGCCTTAAATTGAACTTGTCCTGAAATACCTTCAAGTATAACAGCTAATAGTGAAACACCTTCAGTATGTGGTCTAACTAAATATTGGTCTTGGAAATACATAGGGAAAGCAATAGCTCCGTTTGCACCTACAGGCAACATTAATCAGTTAAAGTTTTTACCACCTTTTTTAGGCATGTCTAAAATGATTACTTTAACACCAAATATTGAAGATACATTAGAACCATTAACAACTAATCCTGCCATACCCTTAGATGTATTGTGTCCGTCAAAAGCTTGAGTTAATGAACGATTTACTTCAGGTGAAATAATCAATACAATGTTGCTTAACTTAATTCCCCTTGCAAAAGGATAAGTAGGTTCTACTCCTGAACCATCCATTGAACCAATTCTTGATAGGTATCTTAATGATTTATCAATATCACTATAAGCTTCTTGTCCGCCTTGTGCTGAATTAGCATAGTCCCTAGCTTGAACTCTTTTACCTGCTCCTGTTGTTGCAGGTATAGTAAAACTAAATTCATGTGCTAAATCACCAAGAGTTCCTACTGCTGCAGTGAAACCATCTTTAAGTGTTTTAATAATAGCATCGTGTTGTGCTTCTTTATATGATTGAATTCTATCAGAAACAAGTGTTGGTAATCCATCAGCTTTAATATCATTTTTAGCAATAATTTCTTTCATGAACTTACCAGCATCTTCTAATGTTACTTTTGTTTCAGCAACTAAAGTAGTTGTTGGTTCTACATATGCAAAGTATCCGGTTCCTTCAGCACCATATAGGTCTGAAGCTACTTGCTTACCTGTTGCAGTATCTACAACACTTTCAATTTTTCTAGTGAATTCCGCTTTACCGAAAGCAGCATACTTAAGTGTTCCATCAGATTGTAATTTACCTTTACCACCTGTTCTTACAAGTGTTTTAATTAAGTCTTCAAAGTTTGTTTGCTTTTTAATTATTTCTTGATAGTTTGTTGGTTTCCCTACAAAGTCCTTTGTTGCTACATTTATAACTGTTAAAGTTTTTTGTGCTCCGTTTGATGTTGAATTTGCCATTATTTTATCCCGCTTTCAATAGTATATTTTATGTCTTCTTCATTTGATACTTTAGTTGGTGTTCCATTTTGTTGAGAAACTTCACTTGCATCATGTTGAGATGCTACTAAATCATTTTTGACTTCTTGCATCTTTGCTTCAATTAATTTTTCATTTGTATAATCAAAGTCTTGTCCGAAGCTAATATACTTCTTAAATTTATTATAACCTACTTTATTGTCATTTCCAAAAACTTTTATACCTATAGTATCTATTTTGTTATTCCTTTCATTTAACTCATAGTTTTGTATTGTTTCTGATTGTTTTTCTAACTGTGCTTCAAGTTCTTTTATTCTATCAGCTTCAGCATTTATATTTGTTGTTGGTTGTTCTTCAACCGCTTTTGTTTCTTTACTCATAAACATATTTTAGCATAATGTTAAGAATTATAGTTGAATACATTTATTTATAAAAAGTGTAAAGTGCTATAAAAATGTTATTGACAACTTTTGTTAATAGCATCTCAAAGGGTGTGGAAGATATAAAAAAAGACACATTACATGTCTTTTCACTCTTTATCTAGTCGGTTTCTTTTCTCACTATAAGACTTTTGTTTTCCTTTAGACTTTCACTTTCTAAACTTTCTTGTTGATATTTTCATTATTACTCTTAAACATCATTGTTATATATGTAGTGCATATAGCACCATAAACAGTCGCAAATGCAACACTAATAACTTGTATGGTTGTTGTTAGAGATTTTGGAGTGAAGGCATCAATAAGCAAAAAACATAGTGCTACCAAGCATAGTGTTCCAATCATAAATAATAGTGTCTTGAATTGATTACTCATATATCTCAAACTTTGTAATAGGAGTATCATTTTCATTTAATATATTTTTTATAAATATATATTTATCAAGTTTAGTGTAATCAGTTTTATCGTGTGCCCAATAAAATCAATCTCAATGATATTGTGTTAATTGGTCTGGTGCTGCAAAATAACCAAAATCACCTGACAATATAGCACTATATTTTCCATTTATTCTAACTTTTTTACCGCTTTCTTTTGAAAAATCTCTTGTTTGATAACTTGAAGTTATATCTTTTCAAGTTTTATGTTTTGCTATCGCATCATCAACATATTTAGCAGTTGTTAATACTTTATCTTTATCAGTTCCTGCACCGGTTTCATCCATTGAACTTAAATCAACAAAAGTTCCATCACTTTTTATAACATCTTTGTCTTGCAGTGATTTAATATCGTGGTCTTTAATATCTTTAATTTTATTAGTTACATATGCTTTAACATCTTTTTGTGATGCCGGAAATTCATCTAAAGGTAAATCAGGATACCCACTTTCAATTTTACCACCCCAAGAAAGACTTGCATCTCATTTTCAATCTTGATTACTTTTAGCAGTCATTTCAATATTGTCATAGTCATCGCTATCTTGTGATAATGTTCCATCAGCCCTTAAGTCAGTTGCACTTATAAATGTAATAGTTGCAATAACAGGATGTGAATAATAATCTACATGAGTTGCATCTAGAACAACTCTATCACCTAATTCTAACCTTTTAAAGAAGTCTGGTCCTGTTTCACCAGTCTTTGGTTTTTTTAATGCTGGTTTAGCATTAACTTCATTAATAGCACCTACAATAGTCTTATCAGTTGTTGTTAAGTTTGTATCATGTATGTTTTGTTTATTACTAATATCACCTATATTTTTATTTATCTTTACAAGATTATCACTAATACCTTTTTTATTAATTGCGATATTTGCATCATTTGCAATACTTCTATCTTTAACGATATTAAATTCAGCTTTAGATACTCCACCACCTGCTGAAGTTTTTTGTTGTTGTAATACTAATTCTAATAAAACATTTTTAGCGACATTTATTTTTCCTGATGTATGCTCTACAGTAAGTATTCCATTGATATCTACACTTAATTTAACACTCTCACTTGCTCCTGCATTAACAGGTATAACAACTGATTGTGGAGTTCCCCCTACTTCTAAATCAGTTGAACCACCTACATTATGTAGTTTGTCTTTAATTCTGAAAGTAAATTCATCACCTTTTGCATGTGTAAATGCACCTTTATCACCAACAATAGTTTTTAAGTCAAAAGTTGCGATATCTTTATCACCAACTAAAACATGTTCGTCTTTATTTTCATTATCTAGAACATCAATAGCATTTGTATTTTCAGCAATATCTTCTTTCATGTTTTGGATAGTTGTTGAAGTTAATAATTTATATGCTTCTAATTCACCTTTAGAACTAATCTTTTCAGTTCCTGTTGGTTGTAATGAACTTGAACTTAAAGGAACATCACCATGTGTTGTTGATACAACTGCTGTGTTTAAGTTATCAACTTTATCTTTATTAGATTTAATATTAATATTTGATTGAGTTATATCGTCTTTGTTTTTAGTTGATGCTGCCTTATTTGCAACTATATTAGCTGTATTATTATTTACTTGTGTTTTTTGTGTTGCTAATTCTTGTTCTAAATCAGTATCTCTTGCTTGTAATTTAGCGATGTCAGCAATTATTTTATTAATTTGAACTTGTTGAGAACTTGGTTGAGTATCAATAGTTCATTTTTTATTAACATATCCTGCAACTTCTAAAGCACCTGTAGTAGTAATAACTATAATACCATCAAAGTCATTAGGAACAACTTCATGCGGACTTGTTGCAGTTGGTTTAAGGACTACTTGAACTCCATTGAAGTCATCAACTATTAATCCTGTTGGACTATTAAACAATGTGTTTATTTCAGTTGAAGTAGGTAATGCTTTACCTGCAAAGTTTCATACATATTTAGATGTAAAGTGTGAGTTTTTAAGAACACTTACTAACTTTGCTACTGCATCAATAGTAGGGATAATAACTTTATTAATGTCTTTAACACCTTCTAAAAATATGTTTGCCAAAGGAATTATTAAATCAGGATTACCTGATGTTGCGATACCTTGGTCTAAAATTGTTTCCTTAAATATTAAATATCTCTTATCTCTTAAATTCATTATGTTAATTCCTTTACTAATTTGTCTAATTGTTGGTATCCAAGTATTTGGATATTTCCATTTGGTGTTTTATTGAAAATTACATCAGCTTCTATTCAGTAGTATTTATCTACTTGACTATTTATAAGTGCATTTCATGCAGTTGCATTTTGTTGAGAGCCTGCTAGAGTTCAATTGCTTAATGTTCTTGAGAAAGATAGTTGTGTTGTGCTATAAGAACTTGCGGTAGTTATTTCACTTCATGAGTTTTCTATTGAACTTTGCATTACTAAACATACTGCTTTTCTTAATTCTTCTTTAGTTGATGTTAATAATCATCCGAAGTTTAAGTCATGCTTTAACATAGGTCTAACAGCTATAATACCATCAATAATTTCATTAACTTTATTGTTGAAAACATTTAGGACTTTTGTATCAAAGTCTTTTTCGGTCTTATCATCAATGTAGTTTTTAATTTTAATATTTTGTGGCAAACTATCTCAAAAGTCAGAGTTTGTTTTTCCCCATATAATTGGTTTAGTTCCTTTTTGGTTGTAATAATCTAAAGTTATTCCCCATGTTTTATAATCGTGATTGTAGTTTTTCATAATTTTATTATAGCATTAAAGTAATATAGTTAAGTTTGTTAATACTTCGTCATAATGTGATGGTAGCAATATATCTTCTAAATATAGTTGTATAACTTTACCTTTATTATCAGTAAAACTAATATTAATTCCTATTTTATCCAAGTTAATTCCCTGTATATTAATTTCATTTAATTTAGTAATAACATTTTTAGTTTCTTGATTACCAATGGTATGTATAGGAAGTAGTGATAATGTGTATTTATCAGCACCTTCCATAAGATTATTAGATATACTTTGTAAATCACCTTTATCAAAGATTTGTCCCCTATGTTGTGTAGTTGTTATTGTTTGGTCGCCATTAACATCAATTTCATAATCACATGATATAAAATAAGAATATCTTCAATATTTTGTATGTATATATTTAGGGTATCCACCAACTATTTTTGTTGTTGTTACTGTTTTTTCTTGAATTATTAAATCATTATTTTTTCTATTTTTAATTGAACCTGCATGTATTCTTTCGTTTCCCGCTAAATTAATTAAACTTGCAAAGTCTATTCCTGTAGGTTGTGGTGGTTTTGATGGAGTTTGATTTTGTTCTCAAGAAGTAAATCTATTTTGTTTAAAATACTTTGTTCCTGCTTCAGGATGTCATCCTGTTTTTTTATCAACATGAAGAGAACCATATAAATTTTCTAGTGATAATTGATTTCTATAAGGAACTAAAAATAAGTATTTAATAGGTGCATCATTTGTTGTAGGAACATCACCTATATTAGCGAATGAATTTAATGGTTTAATAATATTAGGTAGTTCAGCTTCACTTATCCATCCACCTATATCAAAAACATTGTAATTTGATAGTTCTAAAAATTGACTTAAAACTACTAAACTATGCTTTGAAGTTTTTTGGTTTATATCAAAATATTTACTAGATAATAAAACATTTATATCATCACTTTTAGGGTCAGTATTTTTATCAATAGATGTTATTAATGTAAAAGTTCATGGCAAGAATACTTCGTTGTATCTATTAATACCTTTTCCTATTAAGTGTGTGGTGTTAATGTATCTACCTAGCATAGTCATAACTTCCATCATTATTTTGAAACCACTATCATGAATACTTGAAGGGTGCTTTTGTATAAATGTTTCTAATATTCCATCAACAGTTATTATCGCTGGTTTTCCTTCTACATCAGCTAAAGAAATACCACCTATTTCTAGTGTTGGGTCTATCTTTCCACTTGGTGATGGTTTTCCTTTATCATCAATTCTATAATCCTTAAATCCTGTAGCGAAAGCTTGTGTCATTTTAATCATATTAAAAACAACTGCATATGCATCTTCTATTTGTGTTGTTCCCCATGGTTTGAAATCACCATTTTTATCATTAAATATTAATTTTTTAAGCCCACCTTTTTGTCCTATAAATAATTTTGCTTTAACATATGCAAGAGTTCTATTTGCATCTAATCAATGTGAGTATCAACTAACTTTATAATTTGTGCTTGTAGGACTTAAATTAAGTAAAGAGAATTTAGTATCAACACTATTTATTTTTAATTTAATATCAGTGTCAATATTGCTATCTTCAGTTAATCCACGAGCCATTATCTTATTAAAGTAAGAATAATTTTGCATAGTTAAGTTAATTTCATTAATTTGTTTGTAGGTATCTAAAAATGTATATACAAGTATTAAGTTTTGGTAGTTTCCAACAATATCATCCATTGACAATAACATAAAGTCAGTTGGATTGTATAACTTTTCTTCTTGCATTTGTATTGGTTTAAGGAATTGACTTATTCTTTGTTGCATTATAAATACTTCGGTATTAGGTTTTCCATCATTTCCAATATTTAATGGTTCTAGAGTTGCTATTATTAATCTATTGTTTTTATTTAATGAAGCAAAGTCCCTAGTAGTTGAATAACCATATTGTGTTGCTCTTGGTTGAATTTTAACACTTGAACCTTTAGTATTGTTTGATACATTTGATTGTGATATATCTATTTGCCCTGATGTTCTAATGCATGTAGGGGCATCAAGTGCTTTAATTTGTAATACACTTAATGCTTGTTCTTTAATGAAACCCCTGTTTTTAAAGTTCTCTATTGTGTAAAGATATATAACGACACTTTGTCCGCCCTGTATGTCTTCTAAATTTCTTTCTTTTAGTCCTTTGTTTAAGACTTCTTGATTTCCTATCGCCATATTAACTTCCTTCTATATTTGGAACTGATTTAGGTGGTGTTTGTGTTTTGTTTTTCTCATCAGGTAGTTGTGCTGACTTAACAATTCTATTAATAATATCGCTGTAATTAACTTCAACTTCTCAATTATTATTATCTTGTATTACAAGTTCTTCAGTAAATGTTGTAAATGTAAATAATATTCTTAAAAAGTCTTCAATAAATGTTTCAGTTAGTTCTAACATGTATTGTATTTTACTTACAGGACTAACTTGGTTAGATAAAACTTCAGCTCCATGCTTGTTTGTCTTTCCATCACTAACACTAGCTCATGATAATGTATATAGTAATACTTCATGCTTAAATGTTTCGTAGTTCTTTGCAGCAACTTGTGAAGATAAACCACCACCACTAGCAAAGTTTAATATAGGTTCAGCAAAGCCCCTAGGTTTTTGATTACCGAAAACTCTTTTTTTACCATCTTCAATTTCTTCTTGTAGTTTTTCTGATGTGTAACCACTTTGATTAACACTATTTAATTCTAATAATGTCTTATCATAGTTTCACTCTACATCAATATTCTTTGCATGTTTAGCAGTTATAGTTATTAACTTCTCTACATTTTTAAATATGCTGTTATACTCTTCGTCATTTGGTAAAAGTGCAACAGGAAGTTCAGTCATAAATGAGTAAGTAAATGCTTCTACTTCTCTATATTGTGAAAGACTTGATATTCCTATATAAGAGTTTCCTGATTTATAACATTTTTCTTTTATAACTTTCCCATTATTTATGTAATAGTGAGAATATAATTGTTCATTATTTCCGTCAATCATTATGTTTTCATTTTCTTTATATAGGTAAATATCTATTACTTTATCACCACTTGTAGTAAATGGTGTTTGAACTTTATATGCATCGTAGTAAGTTATTCCATTGATGATTGTAAATGCAATAGCACCAACACCATCTTTAACACTATTTCTTTTTGCTCTTTTTCTTTTTGTGTTGTATTTAGTTTTTCTTAAATACTTAAATATTTGTTTTACACTAACATCATCAAAACCTGTTAATCCAAAATTATTTACATCTATGGAATAAACATAGAAGTCTTCAATGTATTTTTTAAGACTTTCTCTAACACTTAAATCTAAACCTTTAGAACTATTATTGTATTTAGCATTTAATAGTATGTTTAGTGATATCGGGTTAAGTCATTTCGGTGTGTTATTCATATCTCTATTTTAGCACATTTATCGTTTTAGACAATTTGTAATCAAAATACTCTTTTCAAAAGTTTTGTGGAAAATTATTTATATATGGGGCAAACTGATAACTTGCATACTCATCACTATTGATACCATTTAAGTTGTTTCTTCCTTTTAATTCGTCCCTTTTAGGAAGTTTGTTATTAAATTCTTTCTTTTCTTCATTGACACAATTAATATAATCTCTATTAATTCTTT
>JAUTBQ010221005.1:0-20791 GCA_032361185.1 Lepetodrilus ovalis | reverse complement strand
AGTGCCACTCTACAGACAGTGCATCCTACCAATATCGCATCAGAAATGTAACTTCTGCGAAATTGATGCCGGGCCCCGTGGGGCATCATTCCATAAAGATAATCTACTAAATAGAGATGTCAATGCATTTGATGACTTTGTCATTCTGTAAAGTATTTGCCAAGATAATCTACTAAATTGGGATGACAATGCATTTCATGACAAACTATAGGTCGTGTTGAAATGCTATGTGACTTAACTACTAGTAATATCGATTTCCGCTAACTGTTTCGTGGCAAACGGTTCAAACTGGCCTTAGTGTGAACACAGCATTAGAAAAAGCAGCAGTGTGTTTAGAGAATATTTTGTAAGCGATGAAGCGGCAGAAAGTTTTACAAGTGATGTTCAAAGAATCTCACCTCTTCCAATCTACTTGCCAAATTTCTAGGAACAGATGAACGGATCTGAGCAAATAAGTGGAAACAGCATGTCACCTGGTAACTTTGTCATTTTGGTTTTCGAACTAATCATGAATCCAAAGTATTTACATTTAAAACATACATTTCAAGATAATAGCAACATTAAATTTATTGAATCTGACCAATGAGGTCGAGGAGAATATTGATTACAGTATTTGCTCCAGTTCCTATCCAGGTAAATCGGACAGGTAAGAAAACTCGTTAATGCTTTACGGGAGGAAAAACGGAAGATGGGACTCACCTGGATGGCCTCGACCTTGGTGGTCCATTCCTTGGCTTTGCGGACGGCTTCTTTGAGAGCGCACACGTTGGGCAGGTAGGCCGGGATGACCTTGGCCTCGCTGATGATAGCCTCCAGAGTAGTCATCACGTGACGAGGTCTGAAACACCGAACACTTCGTAGAAATACTCGAAATTTTTACACACGTACGCTAATGCAATATTTTAGTTTACACTTGTAATTTAAGTGAAAGAATCTTGAAAGTTCCCCTAAACCCAAATTTAAAACAAATAATCCAAATAAAAAATAAATAAATGAGGTTACAGGAAGATCAGTATAATGTTTCCGAAACAGCATCTTTCATTGGATGCTAAATGTTTGTTTTGATTTGCTTTTAATGGACATGTATGTGTTGGATGATAAGCCCTTGGGTTACCACTAGGCAACAGACATGGTCTCCCAGACAACAAAATGGCTGATATTGGGTGCTAAATATTTATTGAATTGATTTGTTTCCATGGTGTGTTGATTAATTTCCCTTGGATTACCACTACATAATGCAAAGGTGACTGAAAAAAAGTCATTAGGTCTTGTTTACAGCTCTAGACATTCATGCTGATACTACCCCCAGACGACAAAATATCTGACACGGTCTCCACGACGACGACCCGCGACCTCCTACATACCTCGCCTGCAGACAGATCCTGGCCTTCTCCTCCCACCGCTCGCTGACAGTCAGCAGCTCCTGTAGGTCGGCCATGGCGCGCTCCACGGCGGGGTGGGGGGCCAGACTGACCCCGGACTCCATCAGCTTTCGCATCACCTCCAGGGTCACGTTGACTGGGTCCTTCAGCGTGCTGCGGACGTCGTCCAGCCACTTGGCTTGCTGCAGCACCTGTCATGAGACGAGGAAACAAAATAATTAAATATATTGCCAATTAAATTTTGCTATGATCCTAATACACTGTAAAATAATTTAATATATTGCCAAAAAAAATGTACAATAATCATTATACACTGTAATATAATTTAGCATATTGCTAATAAAACTTTGGTACCCACTATTTATGAACAAGGCATACATCACTGGATAAACATGGGTACCCGGTAGGAAATGATGTGATGCAGAATGCTGCACCTCCTAGCACTAACCAACTTGGGATGCGTACTCCTCTACTACTAGTTACTGTCGACAGGCTTACCTGCTTGAGTCTGGGTATTTCCGGCAGGTCGACGTCCAGGACTATTCCCACTTCTATGAGTTTGTCCAGCTTCTCCGAGTCGGGAGTCTCCGCGTCCAAGGCATCCTTGGCCTCAGACTGGAACTTGACCACTTTGTCCAGGAGCTCCTGTTAACACAGACCAGTCATGGTGAGCTACATTCCAGTGTGTCACATCCATAGTCACGGTCAGTAACATTCAAGTGTCACATCCAGTCACGGTCAGTAACATTCCAGTGTCACATATCCATAGTCACGGTCAGTAACATTCAAGTGTCACATCCAGTCACAGTCAGTAACATTCCAGTACATGTATTTGAAAATTGAACAAGTGCTTTACATCGGAGATGTCTAAAGCTGTTTTTCATTCAAATTGTGATTAAAAAACTACAATACATTATTATAGCGTCTTTCATTATGCTTTTATCGCAAATTCTACTGGCTCAGGTGCTTGTATACATATTTGTCTGATAGTTCCTTACCTTGATAAGTCTGGCCTCGTTGATAACACATGGCAAGCTGACGACCTGGTCGTAGAACGTCTTCAGTTCGTCCAGGTTCAACTTGGCGATGTACTTTCCCTCAAGACTCTGGCGATTCCTGAAATTCAGATGAATGGAAAATGAACTGGCATGCTAGCATTATTATTAACACTGTCTAATTAAATGAGCCTGATAGATCAATCAATCGATCGATACTAGTAATTGAGTATTAGATGGTCATGGTTACCTGGTCCTGACTTTCTTGCTGACCAGCTGCTGGGCAACGTTGGCACACTTGTCCGCCTCGCTGACCGCCACCATCAGCTTCTGGAGCAGCTCGTTGTCCGGGAACTTCTTGTCCTCCGCCTCGGCCTGGAGATCTCGCAGTTCCTGCAACTCTGGAAACACAACACGCGGAACACAATCAGCGCACATGGAAAGGAAAGACTAACACACAGTGTTACAACTGGTAGAGGGTCCCGGACCCGAGATTACGAAACTTTCTGAGTATGATTTCATACTCAACTCAGAATTTAATTCATAAAACATCATGTGACGTCATAGCCTGAGTACGTTGTTGAGTCTCAGGTTATGACGTCACCTGATGTTTTATGAACAAAACTCCGAGTTGAGCATGAAATCGTACTTAAGAGAGTTTCGAAACTTGGGGCCTGGAGTCATTCCCAGTTTTGAATGTTTTGACTTAACAAGTCTCATGAATGCAAGTACCCAGTTTTAATGAGTGAGCGATTATGGGAGTTTAAAGTTGCTGTGGAAATCTTTCACCCATTTGTGATGAAGTTTTGAATGAATGTACACATCCAGTTTTGAATGTACATACCTAGTTTTGAATTACATCCCCAGTCTAATGAATGTACGTGAGTGAGCGAGTTTAACGTTGCTGCGGGAATCTTTCACCCATTTGTGACGATTAAACGGAATGAATGTACGTATCCAGTTTATTGGTACTACGTACCCAACCTATGAATGTACGTACCCAGTTTATCGTCCTGTGTGGCGGACAGAGCGAGCTTGACCTTGACATTCCAGTTGTCGAAGCACTCGGCACGGAGCTTGAGTCTGTGCAGCATGGACGGCAGTTCGTCCAGCGTGTAGCGGTATCGCAGACACAACGTGGAGGACGCGCAGTGGCAGATGTACTGAGAGTGGTGCAGACACACCACCTTGTCTGTGGGAATAACAGTCACGTCGCATCAGTAACATAAATAAGGTAACATACGAGTTCAAAGAATAAAGACATTGCTTAAACAATATGACAACGTTTCGTCTTCATATACTAAATTATAAGATGAAATTCAATAGCAATTATTGTTTTTAAAGTTTTCATTTTCAACTTTTAAATTTTTTGTAAACTGTGGTAATTAATAATTTATGTATGCTTTAATTCATGTATGGCATGTACCAACAAAAAAAAGGGTAAGAAATCTACGGTAAGCACATTATCATAATCAACGAAGGGAGACAACTGTCTAGAAGATGGGAGGTAATTTTCAACATGCTTGAAGAAAATACAGAATAGTTCTCATCATCCATAGCAAAGAGTTAGATATCACTTGGTATTACTTTCATAGGAATCTTTTTTGATTGATTTTGTATCTCATATTGCTGTGGGAATAATAATGTTGTTGCTGTGAGAAATCTTAAATTAAACGTAAAACGGTACTTACGAGGACTACATGGGCAGGTCAGGCCAGACAGGAAGCACGTGGTCTTGCAGTAGTCGCACTGTCTCTCGTCATCAGGCAGCAACTCAAACGCTTCTCTCTCTGCCTCAACCACGCCCTAAAACAAGAAAACAATTCCGAAATATATTTCAGGGAAGGGAATCTTGCAGCACAGAATTAAAGAACTGGCGGTATTTATTTTCATAAAATAAAATATAAAACATAAATATAAAAAATTAAGTATGAAACAGAACAGCACTTAAGTGAACTGAAACGTAACAAAACTAACTAAGTGTAAACAAGTACTGACCATGTCAAGGAGTTTCTTCCTCTGATGTTTTTCCTCCTCCACGATGGCCAGCATGTCCTGGTGTGTACTGGCCGCCAGATTGAGGTCAAGGCTTTCCGGGTCGGCGGCCATCTTGCATATCAGCTCCTCGTGTGAAAACACGCACTGACGATGCAGAGTTCTGTAGTTGTCGATACACAGGCGACCCATTCCAAGCTGCGAGGAAAAGTTTGGGCAAGTTAGGAGGAATTTACTGATTTTGGTAAACAAAATAATCATCACTGTGGAAATCACTTCACCTATTTTCAATGACGGCCTTGTTACTAAAGAATTGTGATGCTTACCCAGTCAGCAGGACAGAAGTTGACGGCCTCGGCAAAGTTGTACCCCTGGTTGAACCCGGCATGATACGCTCGAGGAAATGTCACCACAAACTCTCCAGCATGTTGGTTTGTCCGCACGATCTGTGAAGGAAAATCTCAAATGTTACCAAAATTTAAGTTACTGTATATTTTTAACTGTATTAACTGTTAACAATTTTGTTAGTTGTGAGTGTTGACATAATAATTAAAAAATTAACTAAAATGAAATTTTTTAATTATGTCTGTATTGGTAACAGACACGGCAAGTGAGAATTGTAATTTTAGCAGAAAACAAGCCCTGGATAAATAAATCAGCAGATTTCTGCCGATCCACGGAAAATTTCTATACTTGTGTTAATGATTTTTGCTTGATTCTGCATTCAATTACTCATGTAGCTGCAGGAATTGTATTAGTAAAGACGTATTGATAACCTTGATGTACGCAGTGACATACATACCTTCACCCCTTTGTCCATGAGAAGGTTTGGGTTCATGATTGTGGTCAGTTGGTGCAGCAAATCTGGAGCCTGGTCGAACAGCTCGGGAGCGTTGTCCCGCATAGCTTCCTCGAACAGGTCTGCATCGTCGCCCGACACGCCATACCATGTCTTCGGCTCGCCCCTACAACAACGCACTCATAAATCAGATAATGACATACATAAATTAGCATAAATTTACCTCATAAAATATTTGTAAAAAGTATTGACATTGTTTTCAATGTCAACTAGGTTCATGTTCATCTTAGAGTATGGAACGTTACTTCGATTTATCAATCCTCTGTAACTTTTAGGAGGAAATGTCACTCACTGACTAAAGCTCACAAGGATTGTAACACATACAGCATAGAGGAAATCAGAGGAGATAGGCCAGACAAATAGTCGACTGTTTTACCATGCTATGGTATATTAAATTTAATGCGTCGCATACAAAACTGGGGCGACAAAGAGACAGTGTAAGCGACATGTCTCCTGTAAAAGTTTCATTGATAAACAGTTGTGGGACATGAACACCAGACACGTCTACAGTAGAGATGTCAGCTCACCAGTGCAGGTAGTTGATGGAGTAGCTCCAGTGGTCCTCGTTGTGCCAGCAGAAGCTGGAGAAGCACATCCCCACGTAACACCATGGAATCTGAAACATTAAAACACAGGAATGATTTATTGCAATATTATTAATACATTTTCTACCTGCTAGAATAACTAAAAAAAAGATTTGTATATTTTTTTTAGAACCACTTTCAAGATCCTTTTAATTATATCACAGTTTGTCAGTTTAACTCTCTCCCTGCTGCAGGGCGACTGGAGATGCTCTAAAGAGCAGTGTCTGTGCCTAATCCAGCAGGGAAAGGGTTAAAGCAGGATGAAATCGGCAACATTCATAATTGCTGAGGTTTTGTTGGTGCTATTTTGAGCTGCAACTAAAAACTTAATCGTGAAATGGGTTACCTTCATTCCAGATATGTCTGCGTTGATATGACACAGAACTGACTGCTCCAGAACTGGCAGATTGTTCAAGTTCCAGCCAGAGTTCACATATTCCTGCAAACAGATAAGACAGTTGGTTACACCCTATACTGTAATCATCAACACCTGGGTGAATTCATTGCCAAGCCAAAAACAGTGCAAGTTATAGTAGCCACACCAGGGTTCTGGATATCATTTCACGAAGATTGCATATGTACTAAGAGACCATAGCACTCACTAAAAGACCATAGCTCTCTCAAACGATCTTATACATTGCAATCTAGCATTTACGAGAGTGTTATGGTCTCATAATGGATACAAGAGCTTCGAGAAGCGATACCCTGTTCTACAGAATAACTGTAGTGCTATGATAGTCATACCTCAACACACACTTATAGGGAGATATTGATTTAATTATTGCTTTAAGTCACGGCGGGACCCATAGACGACGACATTAGGGAGTTATGGCTCTCACTGTGGTACTGTTGTTCTGTGAAACAGAACCTGTGCTTATACAGTGTTCTTTATAACACATCTCGTGTTCTTCGTAATGCATCATGGCATGCTCGTCACGCTTCACAATATTCTCTGTAACACATCTCGTAGTGCGCTCGTCATGCTTTACAGTGTTGCATATGACATACCTAGTGCTACGCTTGTCATACGCTATGGTTCTCAGTGGCTTATCTGGCACTGCGCTCACAGTGCTGTAGTTATTCGTGGAATGGGACCACGACTTGCAGTGTTTTCTGTCATAATATCTCATGCTGGTATTGTCATAATATCCCATGCTGCGCTTGTAATTAATACAGTGCTCTCTGTGAGACAACTGATGCCGCGCTCGTCATGCTTACCTCGTCCTCCGGGCACAGCACGTCAGTCTTGTTGGTGGGGAAGCCGCTGCCCATCTCGGACGCGTGGATGTCGGCGCCGTACTGCACGCACACATCCTCCTCCAGACAGTTGACCAGGCGCCAGAACTCCTTCTCCACCACGTGGCACGGCACCATCTGCACAGGCCGCAACATCGTCAACAATCACTTATGGTTTTGTGAGGCAGAAATCATCGCCATTTTAATAATGAGATCAATTGAGGATGTACAATACTGCTACTTTTCATGGCAACATCTACACAGACTGCAACATCGCCAACAATCGGATATGGTTTTGTGAGGCAGAAATCATCGCCATTTTAATAATGAGATCAATTCAGGATGTACAATACTGAATAATGACATGATGTTTAACAGTTTACAATATTGATACTTTTTATACGGACAATCAGAACTTGGCTTATCAGAGAGCACTTCTTTATAATACAATCAATTCAGGATTCTTAGATATATAATAATCAACAATTTTTCATTTATGTTATTGATACTTTAATATTTAATTTTGATTGCTAGATTAAGTTGAATATGACACTGATGCTTTAATAATTAATAATATTATCATTGTAAAACTTATGATTAAATTTCAAAATTTAACTGAATAAGAAACTGGTGTTGTTTTAATGATTATAAACCAATTGCTGCAGTATTTACTGCGGACCAGAAAGTGTGCACATATTGATTCTTATCCACCAAATAACCTCCAAAGTAAATAGAGGGCAAAAACTGATGCAATAGCTTTGCGCATAATCAGATGCAATGTGGTATCGAGGTCATTTTGACCTCCAAATTTGTTAGCCTACCTAGCGCAAACACCGTTACTACTTCACTTAATTATTTAACATATTTATTTTTCTAACTAAATTTTGAGTAAAATAAATAAAAGTGGTGGAACCACGGTTTCAATATACTGATGTTTTCTAATCAAATGCAACACTGGCAGACTGTTGCATCATACATAGGTGTCAACTTTCCAGTTCAGTTCAGTTCAGTAGACTTCCTACTGAGGAAACAAGCAAGGCTACGTACATGAACAGGCATGTTGAAATAGTTGGACTTGAAGTTGTCTGCCATTTCTCCAAACGTCTGGAGAGAATACTCGGTTCTTGACTGCTCGAATCCGTAGGGGTCAAGCGGCTTGGAACAAGCCTGAAACATACACAAGGGCAGAATATTAAAACATAGATATCATAAAAATATTGCCAAGACTTAATTTTATACTGTTTAAGCTGGGAGGGCCGGTACTATAGTTTTGTGGTACAGTAAGACTTGTGAGCCAATGCCGATACAGATGAACTCAAAATGACGATAGATGAACTAAAAATAACATTACGATCTTCACCGTCTGAAATTGATCACCATTCAAGATTTGGAGAATCTGACAGGATTAAAACCTTATGAATTATTCAACTTGTCTGACATCCTTACAAGACCTGCATACTCTGTAACACTATCTGATCATCTAGCATGGTATATACCAACATTTCCCCTTAGCACAATGAAGGACTAACAATCTAGCTAGGTACGCACCAATTTCTTCAACTTCTTAGGGAGTATACAATCATATTAACCAATATATTAGATTTTTCGAGAAATAGTATAAATAGTTGAGTTATTGATTTACGGCACAGCAGAAAGCTCTCAACCATAGCATAAACAGGATAACTGGGACATATATTCCAGTTTCATGTGCAGCAAGTACCGCCTCAGCTGCATGGGGAGTATACACACACGCACCAGTTTGACACACTTGGGGCACCTCCAATCTCCCTTGGGGACGTCGACTAGCGGAGGGATGAGACAGTAGGTGTGGAAGGCGTCGTCACAGCCGTCACAGAGCAGCATGTATTCCTCCCCATCACCACCGCCGCACATGTGACAGATGTACGTGTCAATCTGTCAAACAGACATAATGTATGTGTCAATCTGTCAAACAAACATATATCAATCCGTCAAATACACATACTGCAAACGTACAGGCAAAAGGCTGATATTGATGAATGGAGAATAAAAACAGCATTGCAGCGTACCATTACCATATCAGTAAGACAACTCATGTAAACATTGGTACTCGGACCCCAAGATGGATTCGAACCCGGGACTGACGATTTACCAATGCACTACCAACCAACCCTCGATTTAATTCATAACAAACCAGGAAAAATATAGTTGTATATGGTTTAGGATGGATGATAGGCGGCAAGCACATAAAATGCTAATAAACGAAACCGTCGTAAAAATATTTAGGATGCAACAACAAGGGAACTGCAGCAAAGCAAGGAGCGGTATGTGAATGAGTGAAAACACTTTAGCTGATGTTAGATAGTCATTTAGTTACGAGATGTATTTCAATAGATAAATGCCCCAACTTGGTGACAAAATATCAAAGAAATATTATTTTCCACAATGAATAAATTTGATCACCTAAATTTCAATAAAATTGATGATTATCAGCTATCAAATAACTAAAGAATTATGTTTAAACTGCACATAAATTGTTGCTGATGTTAGATGTATTATTCTTAGTTTAACCAATAACAGTACTTTGTTATGAGCCAAAGCCAAATATGGAAAGAGGAATTAATATTAACGAAAAACAATAACAACTTTAAAACTTTGCTTCATTACAGAATTTAACAAAATTCAGTATTAGTGAACCGGATCCTAGGAGAAAACGACGAATTTTATGATTAAACTGCAACCAGAATCCGGCATTATGGTATTTTTGGCAATTATCCGAGGGTTATTTGCGATACAATTCATAAATAACGATTAGTACATACCTTTCCGTAGCCTTCAAACCATTTCAACTGCACATGGTCCGGTACATAAAATGATAGACGGGATACATCAAAACATGTTCATTGAGACTTACAGTAGTTTGTATAAGGTTCTATAGAATACAGGTGGTGTTAGGCCTATCGAGAAATTTGATTGAATTGTTGCTTTACGTCACAGCGGGAATATCTCACCCATAGGCGACGTGGGAATATCTCACACTAGGCATATTGAGAAACAGCTGTCAGCTATTATATTGAAAAATGTCAAATGAATGACAACTTGAGGCATACTACGTATCAACATTGTACAACCTAAAACCCTATGAAACGTACGAGTATTAGGGATATTTTATTTCACTTCAGTTACAATGGCATCAAGTCCTTCAAGTTTATGCAAATGTAGAGCTGATGGAAGATATACTGTGGCATCACAAATTTGAGAGTATTTTGGGGTAAATATTGGCTCCATATATGATCAAGACATAGTGCGTGTTAACTTATTCGCATATTACGTGTATGTAACATGAAGGGGGAACTTTTGTGATGGGGCATGGAGCAACCAAAAAGCAGCAAGCTCATGGCAAGAAGCATCATAAGTATTTACGCTATGAAATTTCAACAGATTTCTTCAACTGGTCCAAAAACCAGAAAACAATAGATCCAAAGCTAAAATCGAAGTCCCAAAACAAATGCCATGCACATAATAAAATATGCCGAGAAGTGAAGAAAACAGCTGACATTGCGTGAGAATTCCCACGTCAGTTGTTGCGAGTTAGTTGCAAGATCAACATGAGAGGCTGTCCACATCGAGAAGTGGCAAGAATTTTAAATTGTTTAAAATTCTTGCGGCCACTTGCCGACAACAGAAAAGTTAACTCTACATCTATTCGACATAACAAGAGTTGTACCATGATTTCTTTGACATTATCCTAACACACCGCGACTTCACAACTCGCCACATGTCGGGGACTAACTCGGTTAGGTGTGACCGGGGCTTTAAGCTCAGGTAACAAAGAAACGAGCAACAACTTGCGACCAACCTGTGTAAGCATACTCACATCAGCATATGTACTGGGGATACGTAGCTTCGTCTTCAACTTTTCTTCCTTCACTTTCTCAATGATAGGTTTCTCTTCTTTAAATCAGAAAGGAAATAGAAGATTGAAATCAGTAATTTTATAACAGAAAATTGAAATAAGTAATTTTAGAATAAAATATTTTTCATTTTGCAACGCGACAAGAGGTATGCATAACAATAAGATTTAGGTACTGAATATTAGTGTACATGCAATATTTTATTCATAAACATAATATCAAATTTGAAGGAAGAAGACAATTTAAATGGCAGAAGTGATGGTATTATTTAATGAAATCAATAGCTTTTATTAACCCTCTCCCTGCTGGATTAGGCACAGCCTCTGCTATTTAGGGCATGTGAATGGAGAGAGTTAATGGAAGTATGATAAATCATTTGTTATCATGTGCGTAGACAATAATGAATGAATTAGTGCTTTACGTCGCAGCGGGAATATCTCACTCATAGTGTAGTTAATAAATATATATTATTCTGTAATACCGTAGAGAAAGCAATTAGAAGGCAAGCCCAATCTTACACTTACACAACTGTGTAATTATCATATTTGTTACTGCTTATTGCATGAAGAAAACCCTCAACATCTGCAAATCATCAAGATCATGGCTGTTGCACATGAACCAAGGGAGATAATTTCTAAAGTAAGCACAACACTCCCAAAAATTCCTACAAGTGGAACTATTCTCGAACAGTGACTAATCCCTGAATGGATTTGAACATGAAACCATGTTTTGTAGCTAACACAATTAGGCTACCCAGCCCACCATAATAGTGTGTACATATATATATATATATATAACACAGACGATGATTAGTACAGTGTACAACACGTGGCTATATACAGGGTGCACGGACACAGGATTAGATTTGAAAAGGAGGAAATGTACTGTCTAAGATGTCTCCTTTTTCTGCCAACAATGCTCCCTCTCTTGAAACAAAAGATTTCAATTTTACGTGGCCCAAAAATTAGAATTGTCAAAACAAAAGCCAACATAAGAATAATTGCTACATCATAAATTCAACATTGACAACTGAATAACATTTGTTTGACAGTTAATTGAAAACAAAATATTTTCGATGGCATGTTTTGCCTGCATTCAAAACAGCTTTGAAATGAAGAATAGAAAGTGATAATTTTATATTTTTCTTTAAATTCTTGTGTAGCGCGGCAGATTTGTAATGAAGGGAGCACCATTCCTGCAGTGGCTGGATACCTTTTACATTGGGGTTACCCGAAGGAACGGCTGCCTTTGGGCCAGGTCCATAGAACTGTAGCTTCTTCAGCTCTGAGTTGGCAGAATAGTCTATCAGTGGCTCCTGGGAATAAATGAAGATGTACATACTTTAACATGCATCAAAAGTCACGAAATAGAAAATAAATAAAAAATGAAAATATTGGGGGGGTGGGGAAGTGGCACATGTGGAAAATACAACTTGTTGTCCAACATACTTGTGTAGACAAATGAAATGTACATACTTTAAGGTAAAATAGGTTCTGACCATGAAACATGTTGACAAATTGTGATTGCATGCCTTTAACCCTCTCCCCGCTTCAGGCAACTGGAGATGCCCCAAAAGAGCAGTGTCTGTTCCTAATCCAGCAGGGAGAGGGTTAAACGTTCTCAGTGCTGAAGGAAGCAACCAGATAAGCCCTGAAGAGCAGTGTCTGTGTCTTAGACTCCAGCAGAGAGAGAGAGATGGCATTATTGTTTTACATCACAGTGGGAATCATTGACCCATATGCAACAATGGCAGAGAGCGACAGAGCTAAGAAATAATTGGTAATGAAAGCATTTCATTCTAGGACATTCAAATGTTTTTGTCTGGATTTCTGAAGATTTAACGTGGCGCCTTACCTCCTTCATGGCTCGCTTCGACTTGCGGATCTGCATCTCCTTTAGCATTCCGCCGTACGGCTTGTAGTCCTTGTCTTCATTGTCCATCTCCTTCTCGATCTTCTTCTTGTGCTTCTGTACACACAGACGTTATAGCATGTAAGTCTGCCCTTGAATATAACATCAAGTTTTGGGTCCACAGTATGCCCCCTGTTTTATTAGCAACCCATTGTGCACAGTAATGATGGAAACAAATACTTGTCCTACTGTCAATTCATTACGTTGTTAGTTCATATGAAAATTGAACAATGAATTAACATAGTAATGAAAAACAATTCTTACAGCACTATTATTAATAAACAAACAATTCCTATTGTTTTTTTAACACAAAAATATAAACAAAGGGAAAAAAAGTAAATGCACGGAAAAAGTAACCATTTAAAAATTATCCACTGAAAATTTAAATCTACCGATATTTTGACATTACGTTCATAAATTCAACATGGCAAATGACGGCGATGATTCAAATTCCTCACCTCAAAGTCGTATGTATCGCCTTTCTCGAAGAGGAAGAACGGATACAGGATTCTCTCGTAGTGACCTCGGATGATGCTGCCACACCCTTTCCCCGTGGGCAGACCCATCTTGGTGGAGATCTTGGACCACTTCCTGTCCAGGGACACGTTCTCCATTCCGCCATCTTCTTCAACATTCTGGAAAAATTGAGACGAAATGATGAACTTAAATATGAGAAATAAATGAGAAATAATAAAATAAAATAAATTTAAACGACAAGATATTTGTCAACAAGATATAACACTGACCCTCAAGTACCCTATTAAATAATCTCTGGAATAAAAAAAAATCCCAGAGATAAAATATAATATAAATAGGTGAAACGTGTAATATGAGCTTCCTTCGCCATTCCTGGTTTGACCAAGACAAGACAAGTTATAATCCTGTAATGGATATAGCTATGATCAGGTCTTGACCTTTGAAGAAAACTCTGGCTAGTCAAGCATCATGACAAGAATAATAAAAATCAAGTTTAACATTGTATCGAGCATAATATTTTGTTTAGTTTTATCTCTTTTAAAACAAAAAGGATATCCTTTTGACTAGTTGACTGAAAATATATGACATACATGTATCTCCAAAGATTAAAAATTGATAGAGAAATGACATTTTCTTTAATAATTTATTTAATAGATAGTGATATACGACATTATGCTTGTCAGAAAAGCAAAAAAAAAAACATGTTTAAAAAATACACAAATTAAATCCTGAATACATTCATGGGATGGAAATTAGCAATTCCAAAAAGTATAATTACTGGCAAGTATTTTAGAATATGGTGTTGTTTTTTTGCTGTAATGTCCACAATGTGTTATTGCTCTTACAACAGTTCGCATTGGAACGGGACTGGAGGGTCACTTGACAATCTGCAATGTTAAAGCTATCCATGGGACCCTCTGAAAATTACAGATTTTACCACCATAATGGCCATTAACATTGGGTAGGGCCACTTATTATTTTCTTGATTTCTAACACTGTCACACGAATGAGGAACAAGCCTACTTCTACTGTTAGTGTTGAGGACACAATGGCTATATTTGAAGACGGACATCTGCAGCTAGGAAGGTCACTACTTTCACGTACACTGACCCCTTAACCTAAACAACATGGCCGACCATTGAACCAAGCCATCGACATGCTGCACGGATTGTTAAAAAAAACTAAACAAACATCTCAGGTTCCCCTGTTCTATTTGCTCTAAAAGTCTTCAAAAGCATTATATTTTAATAACTTGGTGTATATAGTCATGTAATTATCCAACCTAATGTTAAAACGGTTACATTATCAATATGTAAATGGAGTGAAAAGAAACTCCACCTAACAATCTGGCATGACCATGATAATTTTACAACTGCCAACCTAAACATAATAGTAAAGAATTACTCTGGAATTAGTTCTTAGTTATTTATTCACAATTCATTTTCACAAATTAAAAAAAATAATTTAATTTAAAAACAAAATAATAATATACAATATAAACTAAAAACTACCATCATAACCACCCTCTAACATGTCTGGTAAACCCAAGTCCAAACCCGCATTATTTTTACACCAACTGACCAAGCTCATACCTCTAAATGTGCCCTAAATCATTCCACACAAGACCAAATGCAATGGTGAATAGGGTGAATGTGATGGAAAAACAATCTAATAAAAATTAAACTTAATACTAAATATTAAAATAATATTTCATCATGTATGACCTATTCTTGCCGGGAGCCATCTTGGTATTTTGCTTTTATCAATCCATGTGTGTCCATGATAGTTTGGAAATACATGAAAGTCAAAAAAGAAAATCCTAAGTAATTGTCATCGGATAAAAAAAAAAAAAAGAGATAGGAAAAAAAATATCATTGGGGGCGAAAAAAAAGAAAAAAAAGAGGCTGATAAACTTTTAAAACACTTTTTTTTACTAACGAGTTGGAAATGTCTGATGCAATATACCTTCTCACTGATTGTTCTACTCATAAAAAAAACATTCAACCTCTAATATATTTGCTACAAATCACTGCGACTACCAAATTTGTATACATAACAAATTATGAGGAAATAATCAGATAATCATTGTTATTAACTATCGGCCAAATTTGGCAATACATGTATTAAAAAGATATTTCATGAATGGCATATCCTAATTAACAGCAGCCATCTTTGAATTTTGCTTATCTTGGTCCAACAACCCACTGATATTCAGTTTCCATATCACAAAAGCTCCCCCAAATATCGTAATTATCATTTTATCATAGGAACAAAATTTGAATCATAAAAAAAAAAAGCTCTAAAAGTACTATTAACTTTTCAGTTGTTTCATTCTTAACGACTGAAATTGATCAAGCTGATGCAATAATACCTTCTCATAGATTGTTCTACTCTTACTTAATTCAATCTCATTTAAACTTTACAATGAAGAATTGCTCAAGAATTATTCATGTTTGATAAATTTGATTATTTTTTTACTACAACATTTACACTAATCCATCTCCAAAATATCTTAAACTCTGACATGAATAACAAATTAATAATGATCAGGAAGATGTGTCCAAAAGCCACCTAGTGACATGACCAAGTCTTACTCCAAACCCGCTTGCATCATGTATTTTTACACCAAGTTAAATAAATGCCTCCAAATGTGCCACAAATCACTCCACATTACCAAATTTGTATTCAAACCAAATCTAACTTTGAAAATGTTGAATGTGATGGAAAAGCAAACACATAACCATAAACGACCAAATTTGATCACATTCCAAAGAATCTTTCATACATTATCTATTCTGAACAGAAGCCATCTTGGCAGTTTGCTTATGCTCATCCTGGTTCAAGAATGTTCATGGATAGTCAAAGTTTGTAAAAATCCTAAACATTATGAAAACCAGACAACATCTTGACTACTTATCTGAGCAAAGTTTAAAATTCTACGAAAAACAATTCAAGCTATACAAAAAACACTAGACTACAAACCTGATAAAAAAAAATGGAAAAAAAAAACAATAAAAAGGGAAGAAGAAAAAAATAAGAAAAAAATTAACGTCTGATGCAATGTAAATTGATTCTACTTTGTAACTTTCATAAAATGAATGGTGCTAATAATTCACGACTGTGAAATAAAAGCTAAACTTGTCTAAATGAGCTACCGTATACAGACAGGTACAATCAATACGGACATAGGGCCGACAAGTTTATGACTAGCATTAGATTTATCACTCTATATGCCTCGCTGAACAACATGGGATTGTTTGGATGAGCTGCAAGAACCTATTTGGCAGTATTTCTGTAATATCCGACTACTATACAAGCTTGTCCTACTTCTATTAAACGATTGAATTATTCTTAAGACTTGACATTTAATAATGATTTATCTAGTTTTAATTACACTGATCATGCTGTGGGAACAAGCGATAGCTATTGACGTACCTAATGTCCTATATATAAAATAGTTTACAATTACAAAAACATATTTTATAACTGTAAAAGTTTCAATGTTTTCATAATGACAAAATCTGCAAACTTATAGAATGTTTGCATTCCACTTACCTTGTATAGATTGTACAAATCCAAGAGCTTCTTTTCCACGTGCGGAATCCTTAGTGTGCATCCCTTTCAAACACACAAACAAGTGTAAATCCAGAGTCCATCTTGTTGTGTGTGAAATACATTGGTGGTCACCATGACCAGATGCATGTCCACAAATGTACATTATAGAATTCTACTAAACACTTGCAATAATTGCGTAGTAAAAATACTAAAATACACTTCATTGCTTGAAATAAGGAACATGGTGGTCAAAGCCTGGAGGTAGACTGGGGTGGGGTCAGTTTCCTTTAAATCAAGTTTGAGGGGTCAGTATCTACTTCAAAGTGGTAAATACCCTCATCCCCGCCGACTATTGTTGACCCTATCTGAATATCTGATCAATAACATCCAGGAATCTGAACTGATGATCCTCACAATCTGTACATTTACTAATATGTATATATGCATGCAGTTTAGATGTTTCTTTTCCATATTTCATGATCTGTTCATAAACACTAATTGCAATAATAATTTATTAACAACAAACCTACCTGTAATTCCCAAAACTTAGCCAATCGATCGAGGAAATTTAGCTTTATTCTCGACTTTGCCTGTAAAATGGAATGGATAACGTGTTCATGTTCGTTCACGGGTCCAGAAAACTAGAAATTTGTCCTTGTCAGGTTGTCAATATCACAGGATTTCACAACAACTCATAACTAAACAAGAAAATTATTGACTTGTCTAGTTGCACTTTTATTTCACAATACACAACTGCTGATCAGTTTTGTTGACATTTTCATCACAAAATATGGTTGGGGAACACTTCTCGCTATATCTTGACACTGTAAAGTGTGTGAGAAGAGAAAGATACTGAACAGCTGAGCAATATGGAGAATTCTAGGAGGAAAAATACAAAATGGCTGCCTTGGGGAAATAGCCTGATGCTAGTTTTGCTCATGAATAATAGGTAATCAAACACATTAGAATCAACTGGATTCACTTTCAAATGATAAAATAATCATTCTATATTTGTTTGCTGTCGATAACTGAATTGTTAAGATGATTTCTAAGGAGCAAACTTACCTCCAACTCATTTAGTCTTTGTACCCTAGGTACAAACTTAAATTTTTCAACATCCACAGCAAATGGAGGTTGCCAGTCCTGAATAAAACAATATTTATCTAATATTTAATCAAATCAATGCATTATGAAATGTTTTCCATGAAAAAAACTCAGTTTAGGCAATTTTCTATTTTTAGACAATTTTCTCAAAGTCTCCAAATATGCACTTTTTTTTGTTAAATGTCACCATCTGTAAACAAAAATACATTTCCATATGTTTATTTGTACTAAAAGAAGCCAAAAAGTGCAAAAGAACAACAAATTCTTCATGGAATACCACACCCATTTTAGTTGGATACCCTTGGCAGCAAAGGCAACAAACTTGTACTTATTTTACCAATATAATACAATTATTTTGCTAAAATGTGATCACTTTTCTGTAAAATTGTAAGAAAACATACAAAAACTGATGAATTAATATGAAAAATACAGTGGGTGAAAACTACACAATTTTCATCAAAATCCCTTTTATTTTTATTAGCACATGCACAATTACAACAAAAATGGATATTTTGTTTAATATAATATTTAAATATTCATTTGAAACCCATGATAACAGTATCAGTATCCCTACTAACGAAAAATGGCAAAACTGGTCATATATTCAACACGATGACGCGTCATCTTGGGACCAAGATCGGTTGGCCTGGCAAATACTGCTGCACAGCAGAGAGCTGAGTCTCACAAGTCCCAATGCAAAATTACATTACAAACAATTTTCGTCGTTTCAATTGACTTTTTAACTGCCAAAATATATCTCCTAGCTGGTAAAACAACTTTGGCACGTTTTTCCAAGCTATTTCAACGTTGTTTTTAAAGAAATATATCATGACAGTTCTCAAGTGATGGTCTCAATCTAAACAAAAGCGTCGCCATGTTTCAAGTTGTAGACTGCACGTATGAACGCTATGGAATGTATGTCCAGTTTGCCGATCTATAACTGACGTGCAATATTGGTACTCAAAGAACACAAACGATATCAGACAGACAACGCACCGGTGGTGGTTTTATTTTGCATATTCCAGACTTGCATGCAATGGACCTTATCTTAGCAATATATGCTAGAGGATCAGCGAACTCCTCCTCTGTTGGAGTGAAAACCGGTGCCTCAGGTGGAGCCACGAAGTTATTATATGGGTCATCCATTCCGAACGAATGAGAATAACACAGTACCCTCCAGGAATTAAAGATGACACATTCAGTTATCCATGAAAACAATAATTTCACATAAAATCCATTGAAAACACCTTGTGCACAACACACCGTAAACGATGCCTAACAGCACCTTCAAAACATATCCACCTCCGCAGCAAATAGACCTGCGTTGAACATTAACTTTCTTATAAATATGATAACATGGATTTAATATGTAAAATATATTGCATTTCGTTCTAGTTTTGTACAAAATATAATTTTTATTAAGTGTGATCGTAGTTTAATAGTGACTAACGTAAATAGGTGAAACGCGGATGAATACATATTGACCGAGGTCATGCAAATGTCATCCGCTGTACTACGATACGTTACATTTCACATGTTTATTCTCTTATCATGTTAACTACTTTATATGATAACCACAAATATTATGATAGATTTAATATCGATACAAATTAAATGACCAATCATTGAGCTTCATTAAATATTTAATATATATTCAGTGCGGTATGGTTACGCGGAAGTTTCAAAATGGCGTCACCAAGTGCGAGGTAGTAGAAATGAAATATAAACTGTGCAAAATAATGTGTTGTTTACCTATGTTTTACATGTTATCCCTTGAAAGTGGTTGACAAGTGCTATATTTCTTTATATATGTAACCAAAATAGTAATCATTATCTGTATGTTTTGATGTCAATTTGTTTTTATCATTTTCAAAACATGAACGAACTTGCACAGAAATATTGACATAACTTCAGTCTTCAGAATATTGTCTAACTACTAGATAAAACTTTGGAAGTATTAGCGATGATTTGCCATTCTAACGTTCTAATGAGTGAGAAATTAAAAATATACCGGTCCTACCAGATAGCTGGGCTATAGCCTGCGCCGTAGCTAATAACTAAATTAGCATTTGTGGGCAAGTTGAATGAACATTTCAACAGCTATTGAAACTCAAAGTTATACTGCGACTTAGTATGACCTAAGGGAAATCCTTGTTGGCTCGCAAAGACGAGAATGTTATATTAATGAATATCCAAAATATTAATCATTAATTAGTATTACATATTCAGTGTCAATCACACACGCACATACACACACAGAGTTTATTTTTCTCTCCTACTATCCTTCTCTTCGCTCACTATAAGAGAAATCAAATAGTTGTATAAAACTGAGGGAGGGTGTGAGGACAGCTGCCACACTTGCCCCATGGCTAACTAATGCAATATTGGACAACATAGTTTCTTAATCATTATACAGTCAGACCCCGTTATAACAGTCTCCGTTGTACTGGTGTTAGTTCGAGATTCCTCTATCCCTCCCTCCCTGCTGACCATAAGATACTTTTTATATAGGTTATAGTCGGGGGAGGGTTAGAGAGCGGTGCCTATTCTAGAATGATTTGTTTTCCTCGCCCACATGGGTGAGGAACTTTAACGACTCGTAACATTAAAACGTGCGGTAATCCCTCCCACTTACCATATAGAAATGTGTTCTTGAAAAGTTTATTAGCTCCAAAACACGCATCATGCTAACAGATCGACGTATCCATCCATGTAATCGGCCAGAGAATTTCTCTTTTCAAATATTCGTACTTTTTCACGGCGCCAGTTTGCTATCATCACGTGACCAAGTCTCGCCACC